>CABHPH010162520.1:0-60378 GCA_902168325.1 Peromyscus nudipes | reverse complement strand
TAGTTATAAGCTTTTTTAATTTTAGACAAAAGAGGGGAAATGTGGTGGTTTTGTGTTCCCCAAAATATTGTGTATGCTAATAAACTTATCTGGGGTCAGAGAACAGGACAGTCACAATATTAAACATGAGGACAGGCAGTGGTAGCACACGCCTTTAATCCTAGCATTCCAGAGACAGAAATCCCTCTGGATCTCTGTGAGTTCAAGGCCACATTGGAAACAGCCAAGCATGGTGACACACACCTTTAATCCCAGAAAGGCAGCCTTTAATCCCAGGGAGCGTTAATAGAAAGCAGAAAGGTATATAATGCATGAGGACCAGAAACTAGAAGCATTTGGCCTGGTTAAGCATGTGGCTGGTTAAGCTTTCAGGCTTCTAGCAGCAGTTCAGCTGAGACCCATTCTGGATGATGGCTCGGGGCATCCAGTCTGAGGAAACAAGACCAGCTGAGGATCCAGCAAGGTGAGGTAGCTGTGGCTGGCTCAGGTTTGATTTTATTAATAAGAACTTTTAAGATTCCTGCTACAGTTCTCAACTTTACTTTTTTCTTTTCTTTTTCTTTTTTTTTTTTTTTTTTTTTTAGAATTTCATTCCTGAGTATTGTATTGTCATGATTTATTCCCCCTCTCAATGACTGTGACAACATAAATTCTGTGCAAGCTGAAGCCAGACCAAATTCCAGCATGGAGATGGGAGTTGAGCACAAAAATCACACCAGTGGCCATAGAGATACTGGCAACTGTCATCTTCTAGGAGATGAAGAGTTTCTTCTTAAGTATGTAGCTTGTGATAAGTAGTCCGTGCTCTGGTGGAAGATCACACACCCAAGAATATTTTGGCAGCACAAACTGGTCCTGATGACTAAAACAAACACAAAACAAACAAAATGATCACAAATTTGAAAGTTAAAGGAAGGGCAGTGGATCCAGGAAGAGTGGGAGTAATGAATGTGATCAAAACATGTATGAAGTTCTCAAATAATTATATGTATGTGTGTGTGTGTGTGTGTGTGTGTGTGTATGTGTGTGTGTTTGTGTTTTTTAAGGGGCCACTACAATCTAATTACGAAAGGCAACTAAGAGCAAGAACAATAGACTGTCTTGATTTAAGAGTCTCTGGCTCCTCTCTGAATAATACACTCATGAGGAGGCAAACTCTGCCTGGCACTGAGATTTTCAATTAATAAATCATCATTTCTTGGAGCAGCACCATTTCCACATGCAAAATACCCCTGTTTAAATTTGTTACTTTTTAAAATATGCTTTAATTGGTTTAAGCACTAGTGTAGTTTCATAAGGCTTCTTCATACTTTTTTTTAAGTTTTGGTTAACCCTCTCTCTATCCTTTATTTTCCCTGGCCTCTGCCATGATACCCACTTAAACCTTTAGATTTTATTATTCTTTCCTTTTTCTTTCATGTCATATGTAATCTATTATCTACCCCTTTTTTATTACAGGGTTTCCTAAGGTTGCAAATCCATTGGTTCCATGTAGCTTCTGCATGCACACTTCATTTTGTTAGCCCTTCCCCTACACCTTTCTGTAGATGTAACCAACCGTCTTATAAATAAGAAACACAGAACCAATGCAAAGAAGAAAGCCAAGAGGTCAGAGCTAATAGCTAAAACCTTACCCTTCCTCCTGCAGTGGTCCTACCTCTCCGAAGGAGCCGCTACTTCCTGTTTAAAGTCTTTATATAGTCTCTGTTCTGCCTTCTCATTGGTTGTAAACCCAACCACAGGACTGCCTCATCACGGCCTGTCTGTATAGACCTCCAGGTGTTCTGTGGTTGGTATTGAGATTAAAGGCATGTGTATTCAATGCTGGCTGTATTCCTGAACATACAGAGACTTACCTAGCTTTGTCTACCAAGTGCTGTGATCACAAGCGTATACCACCACTGCCCTACTTTCCTATGGCTTGATAATAGCTCTGACCCCCAGGCAACTTTATTTATTAACATACAATTAACATTTTGGTACAAAAGAAAAATATCACCATACCTTTCTCCATGTCTGCATCACTCCACATTAGTACTGAAATTTTGTCTTCAGTGTTTCTGTTCTCTTTTTCATTTCATCAATATACCATATACTACTATCTTTCTTCCCCAAAGGCACCCCTTCATCTATTGACCCATATTGTGCTTTTGTGATTTCTAATTATCTCTAGGCTAAACACACAAAACAAACCATCTAACAAACAAAAACATTTTTGAAGTTAGTACCCACATATGAAAGAGAACATGCAACATTTATCTTTTGTGGTCCATGTGACCTCATTGAGTATAAGCTTTTTTCTTTTTACATCCACTTACTTGCAATTTTCATGATTTGATTTTTGTTTCTGGCTGAGTAACATTACATTCTGTATATGTGCCATGTTTTCACTATTCATTCATTAGTTAATGGATATCTAAGTTGATTCTATTTCTTAGCTATTATGAACAAAAAGATAATTACCATAGATTGCAAGCACATTTATACTAAGATATAAATTCATTGGGATACATGTTCAGGAGTGGTATAGCTGAGTCATAATTCTTTTGCCAGTTTTTTGTGTAACCTTCAGACTGATTTACAAAGTGGTTAACAGTGTGAAGGAGCTCCCGCTTCACCATAACCATGCTAGAATTTGTTGTTATTTGTAATCCTGATGATGGTCATTCTGAATGGAGTGAGACTGTAATCTTAAAGTAGTTTAATGTCATTTCCCTGAAAACAAAGAATGTTGAACATTTTTACATGTTTCCTGGATATATATGAACTTTCCATTACAATCCAAAACCCATTCTTAAAATTTTTCTCATTTTCATATATATATATATATATATATATATATATATATGCTGGCCTCTTAATATTTAATAACTAGTAATGAGGCTAATCCCTGGAGATAACTGATTCTCCCTTTCTGAGCAGTCATTAATTGCTTTTAGCTCTTCATGTAAATGTGGAATCTTGCAATATAGCTCCAATCCACCTTGACATGTCAATTGGTGTTTTCATTGTACAGGTCTTATTTGGGCAACCATATTCTGGAGAGTTCATGGGTGCAGTTTTCCTGTCATACCCAGAAGGCACAATCATGAAGCAGATATCCTTGTCCTCTGTCTTTTGTAATCATCTGTTCTCTCTTCTATAAATTTCCCTAGACTTTAGGTATAGGGATTATATTATAGTTGTATCAGTTGGGTGTGACCACCTCACAGTCAATTGTTCTCTGAATTTTGACCAGTTGGATCTTTCTGAAATGGTCTCTGTCTGCTTCAAAACAAGATTCTTTGATGAGTGTTGAGAAGTACATTTACTACTGGCTAAATGGAAGTATTTATAATACAGTTAGAAATTATCCTGGTTTAGGTAAGTGCATCTTCTATGTTCAATGACCACAAAAGCCATGTATAGTTGGTTATTTGTTGTACCAGGCATGAATTTCCTCATATTGAGTGGGACTTAAGTCCAACTATGTACACAGCTGTTGGTTATCCCTAAGGTATAAGTGCCACTATTAAATCTCTAGGATAACTTGCCATTCTTGTTATTATTTGTGATTCATGATCATTAAATCTGTGTAGGTATTGTAACTGCTTTTCTTCCTTGGTAGATTCTGTAGCACCTTCTGGAACTATAAGAGAAAGTCCTTAGGGTAGGGGCTTCCAGTTTTGTTGAAGTTTCATTCCTCCAAATCCTGTGTCAGAAGTGAGTGGTCTCTTAAGAGATAGGGTCTCATTTCCAATTCCTCGGAGGCAATTAAAGGCAATAACAATAGTCTACTGTTATGGGAATTGCTTGGATTGCCACACACCAACAAACCAGAATATGAAAATAGAACTATATAAAGAGAATTGCTGGATAAAACTCAAACTGAAATTATTATGGGAATTAAAACTTCATAAAATTAAAATCCTTAGTGGAATATCTCATCAATTGAGTAGATATCAAAGAAATCAGAGTATAAAGTCTAGAAGACAGGTAGTTGAAATGAATTGTTAATTAAGATTAGTGAGAAAATTCTAAAACTACATGAGATACCAGAACATGAAAGAGTTAGGGTCACAATGAGAAAACCCACATAAGAATAGCATGCAAAGAGTAAAAAGTGTTTTCAATAAAATCATAGAGGAAAAAAATTCAAACATAGATCAAGAAATACTTACCAAAGCATAAGAAGCTTATAGAGCAATAAATAAACAAGAATAGGAAATAAACTCTTCATTATGTATTATGTTTTAATATGACAAAATAAAGGACTAGAAACCTTCAAAGCAGATAATTCAAATCACTTACAAAGCATGATCCATCAGGAAAACAACTGATTATTCTACAGACACATTTAAACCAGAAAGGCCTGATCAGATGTAGCTCAAATTCTTCAGGGTCAAACTGTTGACCTAGACTGTGTATTCATGAACCTTTCTATTAGTATTGAAGGAGAAGTAAAATATTCCATGATAAAACCTAATAGAAGGGTTTATGACTACTGAGCCAACTCTATAGAGGACACCAGAAGGAGTCCGTTCAGTGTGAAGAGAATGAAAAACACATCCAAGACATCGCAATGATAAATAAACAGTACCAGCCCAGCCATATCTAAAACGCAATATCAACAAAACAATAGGAATTCAAACACATCTTTCAATAGTAACTCTGAGCATTAGTGGTCTTGATTCCCTTACAAAAAGACAAAGACAAGTAGATTGGTTTAGAAAATAAGGGTCTGTCTTTTGCTGCCTACAAATTATATACCTTTACATCAATTATACACACTATCTTGAGGTCAAAGAATGGGAAATATATTCCAAGCAAGTGGAACTAGGAAACAAGTAGGTGTAAATATTCTAATGTCTAATGGAACAGGTTTCAAACCATAAATGTCCAAAAGTGACCCGTCCAGCAGGTCCAGTTATTCGTGGGTCTCGAGCCAGGAATCACCTAGAAGCCAATGGGGGTGAGAAAGAAAGGAAGCCTTGCACATATAATGAATGACAAGAGTCAGTCTGAGTTGCGTCAAGGCTTCGTTTATTAAACTGAATGTTGAAGCTTATATAGGGAGCGGGGAAGGCAAGGAGTGAAGAGTGCGAATTCCTGAGGGAGGGTTAAGGTGAGGTCACTTTGGTCCCAGGCCCTGCAGCTGGATGATTAACATTTGTTTTAGAAAGCTTATCTAGTTGTAAATCCTGCGGTTTGGCCGGTACCAGGCCCCTGCTGTGGGCTAATTAGCACATGTTTCAGGAGGTTTACTTAATCGTAAATCCTGTACCAGGTCCCTGCTTTTAGGAGGCTTGATAAATCAGGAAAGTGTCACAGCTGCCCAGAGTCTCGGTCTCTAACACAAAAGAGATAAATTAATGTCATTTATTCTCATTAAACGAACAAATCACCAAGAGTATATTATAGTTCTGAAGGTAGTCACCAAACACATATGTATCCAATTTCAGAAAAGAAATATCAGTAAATATAAAATCACAGATTAAGCTAACACAGTGAGGGTGGGAGATTCCCATAGTTCACCGTCACAAATAGACTGTTCATGCTAATGAAAACCTAACAAAAAAAGATGGATGAAATGACACCATATTTCAGTGATCTATCAGACATAAACAGAGTATTGTTTTTGTCATTTTAATTTCATTTTTTACTTTTGTATATTTCATTCATGTCTACAAATTAAATATGATAACATCTACCCCCACATTTTCCCCTTTCTACAACTCCCACATGACCCCTCTGAACATATCCCACATTACAACTTAATGCACATTTTTTAAACCCACAAAGTCCACTTAGAGCTGTCCATAATAGAGTAGGTATGTGGCCTTTTCTGATTTATTCTTATAACAAATAAATTGATCCAAAATAGCAAAGAAATTCAATGTCTTCAACAAGTGTCTAAGATCACCAGGAAAAAGAAATTCTGTGGAGAAACACATGTAAAAATTGCACACTTCCTTCTTATTAAAAACACCTTAAGGGAGTAACGATTTGACTATTGACACTATGGGAAAGAATCATTAATACCATTTTAGATAAAAAATATTTACAGGTAATGTTGCTTATCTACAATTATCTGTCTATTTAACTGTTTTCAAACTGCAAAATGTAAATGGAAAAACTTAACTGAACTGTGAAAATTTGAAAAAGTTTCAAAAACAACAAAGCTGTTCTTAGAGTAAAGGCAAACATTTTCTTACTCTTATGGTCATGGTGAATATACATATGTTATATAATGTGTGTTATATAATTCACATATATGATATGTGTGTGTATAAATGAACATATATAACACATGTATATTCACATATATATGTATGTGTAGGTAATATATATGTAGGAGAGATTCTGTATACACATATTCAGTTCATCCATAATCATTTAAATTTCACAAACACCAAAACAGATTTGACATTTTGAAATAATTTATCATAGCATAGGTGGAGGGATTTTCAAACATATCCCAGTATAAGTCAGAGCTTACTGATGGAGAATGTGTCAAAAGCTTCAACAAGTGAATCAATGTAAGATCTCTGTGTTCTAGGTGGAAGTGCCATTCAATATTGATGACAGGATTTTTGACCAAGATCTATTTTGGACTAGCTCTTTTGATAAACTCTCTGACATAATAGGTATTGGCTTCTTGACCTATGTCATAGACATCTGAAAGTAGAGATGAAATGTTAATCACTGAGCTACATATATAGGTGGTCTCTTCACTCAGTGACATGAACAATGTCTCTGAAGAGCAATCCTGAAAAATACAAACTCAGTTGAAAGACTCCATTATCAAACTCTGACTTCCTGTCTTTCTATAGCTATGTGCCTGATGATATTCAGAAACACAAAATTATAATCATGGGGTGCTGAAGGATGAAATAAACTTAAGTTTTGAAAATTGATGACCTGAGCAAATAGCATTCATTTCTGAAACTCACTCCTCGTAACTGTGAAATTTGTCTTATTTACCTGATTTTAATTGGGAAAAATGTTTTCTAATGAGTGCTTTTGCCTTTTCCATTTCCATAAGAAAAATAAAGATAAGTCACAAATGCCTTAGAAGAAAATATCATTACTGCTTTAATGGAACAATTTATGCACAAAAGTACATGAGAACAAGAAACTTTGAATAAATATGCTCATAGGGGAAGAACAGTAAATAGCACTAAATTAGTTATTCACTTATCACAGAAATATATGCTTTAGAGTGGAGCAATTACCTAAATATGCAAGAATAGGTTTTTCATTCAATAAGAACTGACTTGATTTTAGTCCTACTCTAAGGATTTCACTATTCTTTATTCTGTTGTCCCTCATTACAAATGAGTAAGCACTTAAAAATTCATATCATCTTCAACACTGACTGTCCACAAGTGGACAATATAGTTCTTCCTCCCTGCAGGACACTAACCTTATTGGACTTTACTTCCATGCATTTACTTGATGTGGCTTTGTCATATCTTCAGACATTTTAACCACTGATATATTTCTCTTTTGGAGTCTGTGTCACTAAAGGAGTGTCTAGATTATTTTCCTGACTTTAGTTTCAACTCACGTTTTTTTTTCCCCTAAAATCTTCAGTGTACTAACACTTGAGTGTTTAGTTTTAGTGTGGTATGCATACATAGTTTTATCACTATTCTGACTGCTGGAAAGTTTTATTTTTCCACTGATTAGCATCCACTGCATTTCTTAAATCCCAAATCTTAAAAGGCAGCATCTCACTAGGCACTGGAAAAAAAGTATTCTTTGGTCTTTCCTTGGACTACTCCCATAATCTATGGCAATTTCACAATTTACATATGTGGCTCTAGTTTCTATTTATTTTCATTGCAATTCTATAACTTATTAATTAGTAAATGAATAATAACAGTAATGGCATCCACATTACCAGAGAATAATTTTACAATATTAAAATTAGTTATAATTCCAACTGATAAGAATATGCTGAAAATAATTATCTTACAGGTATTTAAAACTACATTGGCATAAAGCCTAATCTCAATTTACTCTGGAAAGATAATTGAATAAAAAACCAAAAAGTATGCTAACTTGTCACAAATTAATATTTAAAAAGTCTTTTAGATACCTTTAGGGAGGATTTCTTCATTTCTTTTTAATCTGGGAGAGATGAGAGCAGTAAGATGACCTGCCTTGTTACAATAGCCCAGTGCAGAATCTGCAACAAAGAGACGTGAACTAAAACAGACAAACCAGAATAGTCATCCCACTAATATACACTCTGAAGTTTGAACGTGTTAAAAGTCTAAGTCCTCACATTTCTATTGGGATAATAAAAATATTTTAAAGCTACGAACAGAAAGATTTCTGGTTTTAGATTCAGGACTACATCAGTCATTCTCAAATTCCTAAAGATACAACTTTCCATGTTGTGTTTTTAACCTGATATACTATTTCTAAACTTTATATAAAATATAAGATGCTACTAATTACCAGACACACTTTAAAGTGAAAGGAAAACAAAGAAGCAAACAAAAAATAAGTTCCTATGCCAACTATGAAACTATAGCTAAAGTAATGATTAATAAGACCTTGTAAGCTGTCCCAAGAATGGACAAATCATTACATAGAACAAAAAGAGCACCCTGGGAGAAACATGTGAATATGTGACAGTTTCATTGAATTTAATACCATTTGAAAAAAGAGGAAATGATGACATTACAAACAAAATTTTCTGATCACAAACTTTATACTGTCCTCTTACAAATAAGAATAGTTTCTAAGGAAGAAAAAAGTCAAATACCCTCATGAGAAAAGGATAAAAAGAAATGTTTTAGAGATATACAAATGTGGTAAGCAAAAAGGAATGCTTAATTGCAACCACTAAAATTAGAATTTTCAACCAACCAACTACAGACATGCCTAGCACATGTAAACTTCATACCAACAACATATTTGGAAAGCATTAAACTAGGATAACTTCTATGTAGAATATGTAAATAAGGTATGCATGTACATGAAATGATGAATTTTATTTTAAAAAAAAAGGCATTAGCAGAGCCTCCTCTAAGGGAGAAGAAGACATCTAAATAGTCCTCAGAGTATGAGAAAGAGGGGATGAAGAGATTCCTCAGAAGTTAAGAGAACTGGCTGCTTTTTCAGAGAACCTGGGTTCAATTGCCACCACCCACATGGTGGCTCACAAACTGTATTAACTCCTGTTACATTGTATAGAACATTGTCATCTGGTCCCCATGGGTACATGTATGTACACAGTGCACAGACACATATTCAGAAAAACCACATAGACATACAATTTTTAAATGACAATACATATTAATCTATCATTAAACTATAAGTTAAAACTACGTTGTAATCAAAGACAGTATTTACAAAATAATAAAAAGGAAATGAACAGGTTTTTCTATATGAAAAATTTGGCATTCAGAATAGTTTAAGGGAGTTTTTTAAGTTAACATTTTTAATATTACTTATAAAATTTAAGAGTAAGTTTTGTATAATACAGAACTTTAAAATCATAGTTTTAGATTTCTATCATTCTTGTAGTTTCCAAATTTTAGGAGTTTTTATATAATCTGAACCCTTGAATGGAAGCTGAGTTTATGGTAACCAGATAACTTGGGCTACCAACTATATTGAACAAAGGGTCAGTCCAGCCTTCCTGGAGGGTACATGGTAACTGAATCAACATGTATCTGTAATAAAACTGCAAACAAAAGCTCTAGGGAATGAAGTTTTTACTGTGTAAATACCTCAGTATACACTAAATGTGATGTAACTCAACTCCATGCGGAGGGGCCATCAAGTTCCCATTTGGAAGCCATTCACACCACACTCAGTACATCCTTCTATTGTACATAAATACAATTACTTCTGTCAGCATGGAACTCTTCTAATTTCTGTGACAATCTTTATTGAACTTGCTAACCTGAATGAGGTCATAGGAATTTCTGGATTTATGGCTAAGTTGATAAGAGATGCGGGGAAGTTGCAAACCCTTAAATTTGTGAGTAGTGTCTGAAATAGTAATACTGTTGTTGAAGATAATCTCTCTATTTTATGACATATTCACTAATTCTAAATAATCAGAATAAAAACTATGTTGTAATAAAGCATACATAGACTATGGCTCAGCAATTACATTTTTTGAGAAATATGTGCATATATGCAGCTTTCTTTCAACTTGCTAGAATCAACATCGAGAGAGATTTCCCTGCTATTTGCTCAGGTCATCAATTTTCAAAACTTAAGTTTATTTCATCCTTCAGTACCGCATTATATGTTATGTAAATAAACATTAGAAAGTTGAGTACAAATAACTGAAATTTTACATAAGGCCCATTTCAAAAAATAGAACAGGAGAACTCCAGAAATGTGTTTTCTACTTTCATAAGAAAGTATGTTCCTGTAATCACTTAAATTATTACTTAAGCAATTAACTACTGCTATAAAAGTCAAAGTTCAACTTGCCACATAAGCACACAATGCCAATATTATAGCATTTAATATGATTAAGTAAACATTTTCACAAAGTAATGATGTGGACATTATTTTTTTAGTTCAGGCTGAGAAGTATAAATAAATAAATGGAAATCTTTCAAAACAACTTCTTTTATAGCTTATCACTCATTTTGGTAGCTATTATGATCTTGACTTTCATTTTGTTTTATATTATTTATCTCAAACTTCCCCAGCATTATTTTTCAGGTCAAATCTTTTTTCAAAACCTGACAATAGTGAATTTAAATTATTTTATTTTCTCTATTTCTCAAACTTTGTATAATTGACAAGCGGAGAAGACTATTCTATTCTTTAAAACAAGCTTCAATGTAGAGTCTAGGATTGTATGTAAAGAGAGTTTGTGAGTCATTGTGAACAGTGAATGAGAATCCTCATTCATCAGGGCTGAGGAATGACCTAAGTATCTGTGCTTGATAAATGCTCTGGAAATATTGATGTTAAGTACAATTTATATATATACACACATATATATATTATTGTGTGTGTATGTGTGTATGTATAAATATATAGTATATAAATATATATATATTCCCTAATTTATGTATATATATATTCTGCACATATTTCTATTGATGATCATCATTCTTTAAAAAATAGCTATACAATAGTTTCTGATTTTTTTGGCAACAGAATCTCATTCTATAGCCTTGGCTGGTATTAAGTTCGGGTGCCCCTCCTGCTCATAGACACGAGTGCTTAGACAACAATCATACAACACCATTTTGGCCATGCTATTTCAGTAATTGTCTTAGTGAGGGTTACTATTTCTGTGATGAGACACCATGTTCAAAGAAAGTTTGAGAGAAAAGGATTTATTTGCCTTATATTTCCACATCACTATTCATTTTGAAGGAAGTCAGGGCAGGAACTCAAACAGGGCATGAACCTTGAGGCAGGAGCTGATGCAGAGACCATGGAGGAGTGCTGCTTACTGGCTTGCTTACCATGGCTTGCTCAATCTGCTTTGTTATAGAACCGAGATCCACCAGCCCCGGGATGGCACCACCCACAATAGACTGGGCCGATCCCCATAGATCAATAATTAAGAAAATGATCTAAAGAAAATGAGGCATTTTCTCAGTTGAGGTTCTCTCCTTTCAGATGCCTCTAGTTTTTGTCAAGTTGACATATACCTAGCCAGCACAGTAATACTTAACTCTGAAATAAAGTAATTCAGTATATATATATATATATATATATATATATATGTATATATGATTTTCTTATTACTATAATTCAATTTTTTAGCATTGGCACCAATTCTTATAGAATATAGGAGCAGGTGTGATATTGGTTTTGTTTTCCTTCATTTGAGACAATATTTAATGCAAAATAATTCTCTCTTATCCCCATATACTTTGTTTTTTATGGACATGTGGAAAATTGTGGTTGCCCTTCCTTGTTAACGGAAAGCATCATTTAAAGTTTAGAGAATTTAATACTTTAGGACATGAATGGAATGAGATGTTTAACTCAAGCTGACCTTGACAGTCATCAGCCTGTGCCACCTCCTGGCATTGAGATAATAGTTTTAGGATACTAATCATGTCTTAATTTTACATTGTTTATGAAAAAAAGACTACTCAGAGAAGAGGGTAGCAAAGCAGTTGTTAGGAAGGCTTATAGCTATTTCAAAGGACCTAAGTTCAGAACCCAGAACCTATGTTACAGGGCTCAAAACTTTATGAAACTAAAATTGTAGGGGAATCCAATATCCTCTTCTGGCCTCCAGGGACACCCTTATACACATGTACATATTCACAGAGGAGCCAAGATCAGAAGAACATAACCAGCTAAATTCTATATGCATGTTTGAAATGCCCTGCAAGTTCCAAATTACTGATATATCTGCCTTATGTTAACATGGTAGTAGAAAAGAAAATCCTTATCAAAACTTTAACTTTTTAAAATTCTCTCTCTCTCTCTCTCTCTCTCTCTCTCTCTCTCTCTCTCTCTCTCTCTCTCTCTCCCTCTCCCTCTCCCTCTCCCTCTCCCTCTCTCTCTTTCTCTCCCTCCCTCTGTGTGTGTGTGTGTGTGTGTGTGTGTGGTGTTTGATCCTCACAATGTCACTGAATGTCTTTGAGGGACCAAGGAAAATTTTTCAGATTCAGTTACCCATACTTCTTCCTTTGGGTTCTGAGGATAGAACTCACATACACCCAGCTTGTCACACCTGTGCAGGAATTTCTTATATTTGACAAGCAATCTTGCCATATTATGTATCAAGTTTTAACAGGTGGGACAATAAATTATTTATGAAGCCTTGTCCTGGTGAAGCATTTACAATGATGTTAGCTGATATCTGAGTCACTAATAACACCATCAATATTGCCCTAGCTGATATCTGCTCATTCTTTATGGTGTGTCAAGTAGACCTCTATGTTATCTTTATCTCAGCACTTATTGCTAACTCTTCAAAACCTCATGTGATAAATACAATTCAAAATCTGAGGCAAAGAAATTAATTGTTCAAAATTACACATGCTAATGCAGAAGTTTAGCATTTGATAAAAGCCATACTGATGATTAAGTGGATACGAGATGTGTTTTCGGTATTGTGAGTTTTCCTATAGTGTCTCAAATGACTTAAGTCATTTTCCCTTTATTTCCTATGGGAAAAAATAAAATCACTAAAGATTACCCTTATGTGAAATATATATATATAAAATAAAATTTGTTATTAAATTTTTTTAACAATTACAATATAGGAATAAATTCTTCACATGGCAGTAGCATAAGATGATAGTTTTTCAGTTCACTTCATAAAAAAGGTTTTAATTTCATTTAATTTCTGTTTAACCTACTAAAAGACATCACTTTATTATCTAGATAAACTAAAGCTTGGCAATAGATATTTTGACATCAGGTAGAAAAACCTTTCAAACTTTGTGCCCTTATGTATTTTAAAGTATCTGGTCTCTTTGCATTCTCTTTTTTTTTCTTCCTATATTCACACAGTAGTGTAGGAAAGGAATCATGATAAACACAATGATACTGCTGTTCAAAAATTACCATAGTCCAGAGGTGAACATGTACTCCTTTTCATTTGTGAATTAGCTGCGATTTTTATGATTTTCAAACAATTAGAATGTGTGAAGGGGCTACTAAATTACAGAGTTATTCATAGATTTTTTTGCCTCAGGACATTATACAACATAACTGCGCAGACATAGACACTATGCATCTGGGATTCCATCTGCTTAGTGAAGAAATTCCATCAGCCTTGTGAACAAAGCCTAGGCATCAACCTTCAGAATTGCTGCTGGCTTAAAAGCTCTCTGCATCTCTGTACTTCAGGCTGTAACTGTATTCTCTGTCTTAAATCCTGTTTTCTTTTCCTTGAAAAAGAAATGCCTCACAGAAAGAGGTGTCTCCATGCAAAGTATGTAACTTTGCCTTAAAGTTGTCTCTTACATGAATTATGATTTTAAATTTACAAAATAAGTCTTGTGGCACTATTTTTTAAAATTTATTTTATTTTTATTCTGTGTGTATGTATGCTTTCCCTGCATGTATGTTAATATAGCATGTGTGGGAAGTGTCCTAAGAGTCCAGCTGAGGATGTCATTATCTGTTTTACAGATAGTTGTGAGCAACCATATGGTGGGGATTGAACTGGTGCCCTCTAACATGCTGAGTCACTATAGAGTCTAGATAGTTGAGTTCTCTCTATAGGCCATCAGCAGTGTTAATTAAAATTAAAACATCCCTTCATGAGTACTCTTAAGCTCAGAACTTCAAGTCTAACTAGAAGGGGATGGAAAAAGGAAATAAAGGAATTCAATCATCTTGAAGTCTGATCCACGTGGGCAGTATAAAATAACTAAGGAAAAATATGTGTGTGTGTGTGTGTGTGAGAGAGAGAGAGAGAGAGAGAGAGAGACAGAGAGAGACAGAGAGAGACAGAGAGACAGACAAACAGACACAGAGACACACACACACAGAGAGAGAGAGAGATATGGGAAAATTCTACTTCTGTTGGAATTCATATAAAGGTTCTTTTGAATCCCTTCACCCTGTCAATCAATTATTTAGTTATTTGATATTTCTGACAGCACAAAGAATCTCTCTCTCTCTCTGACCCTCCCACCCTCACTCCCTCCTTCTACTACCAGACATGTCAGGTGATAAGGTTTAGGCCTATAATTTCCAGGAGGACTGGGTCAATTGTCCAACACCACACTGTAACAACATTCTACATCACAATTCTAGTCAAAGGAAACAGAGAAATAGAAAAAGAAGAAAGTTAGAAATCACTGAACCTTGTTTTCCATCCTGGGTTTGCCATACAGTATATGCTCTTATCTTAACTGCCAGAAATTATGTCCGTGTACCTATTTTCTCTAATCCTTTTCCTGTTTCCCTGTACTTTTATTTTAATCCCTTTAACTTTTATTCCCCTTCTTAGTCACTGTTCTGTTGTTGTGAAGACAACCCATGACCAAGGCAATTCTTATAAAAGAAAGTATGTAATTGTGGGCTTGCTTATAGTTTCAAAGCTTAATCCATTATCATTATGAAGCAATTCATGGCAGCATTCAGGCAAACAGGGTTGGAGGAGTAGCTGAGATATCTAAGACCTAATTCATAAGCAGAGAGAGAGAGAGAGAGAGAGAGAGAGAGAGAGAGAGAGAGAGAGAGAGAGAGAGAGTGTCCAGGCTTCGCATCAGGTTTTGAAACCTCAAAACACACCCTAGTGACACACTTCCTCAAACCAGGCCACATCTAATCCTTTTAATCCTTTCAAATCAGGCCATTCTCTGGTGACTAAGCATTCAAATATGTTAGCTTATTGGAGGCCATTCTTTTCCAAACCACCACATTTCCACTCTATGTTTTATAATTTCAATAAAGTTAGCCTGCAACAGCTGTCAGTTCTATATCTAAGGATTCAAGCAAGTGTGTATCAAAGTACTTGGACAAATGAATTGCTTCTGTACTGAATATATAGATAGATTTTTTTCTTGTCACTGTATTCCATAAAATGTACATTGGAGCAAATGTCTCTATAGAATTGCATTGTATTAGGTATTGTAAGTTATCTAAGCTTGATTTAAAGGACATAGGAGGCTGTATTGACATCCCATATAAACAATGAACATCTGTGGACTTTTATATTCATAATAATTCTAGAATCAGCTCCCTCCCATGGATACTGATGAATCATTATGCATGCCTAAACACATGTGATTTTAGGTCATCAACGAACAACTTATGATATATGGATTTTGGCACATAGTGGAACTGCAATAAATCCTCTTATGTTTGTGTGCATGCTGTCATAGGTGTTTCTTTTTCAGTGCTGTGATAATACGTTCCTAATATTTTGCTGTTTAGGGAGAATGGCAAATACAATATTTCATGAATAATATTTAAATTTTTATTGAAACCATCATATTTTAAAATATAAATATGTTCATTTGATTGATGATCACATCCAAAGTATGAATATGCCCACTGGTTAAAATTAATGTGAATGAAAAAATCACAGTGTAGGGTTGGGGATTTAGCTCAGTGGTAGAATGCTTGCCTAGCAAGCACAAGGCCCTGGGTTCGATCCTCAGCTCACAAAAACAAAACAAAACAAAAAAAAGAATGATGCACTAGTAGTTGAAAATAAAAAAATAAAAAAAATCACAGTGTAAAAACAAGTATGCTTATAAAATCCTTAGAGATATGCCATAAAAACATATAAATAAACTTGCTTCTACTTTGAATACAGCAGGATACAAACAATCTTTCTTTGCATTTGACTATAACACAACTACTCTAACTAAGGATTCTAAAACATCACAGAAGGGAGGGGAGATTTGAAGAGTCTGAGGGACTAGAATGTGGCTATGTGTCTTTGTGTGTGTATGTGTATGTACATCTGTATGCACTTATATATTTATATGTGTGTGCATATCTAACAATATATTCAGATTAAAAGATCATGAATTGAGGGGGCCATGGTGATGGAATAGATGGGAAGAGTTGTTGTGGGAAGTCTATGGGTGGAAATGATATAAACATAATACCCAAGTATGAACTTCTCAAAAAAATGGCAAAATAAATGTTAAAAATTTCAGTATTTTAACAAGATAAACAAGCAAAATAATAGTTTAATTGTATAAAATCTCTAAGAATTTGTGCAAATGTAAATGAAGCAATATCTCAGAAATGATCCCTTTCAACGAGAGAGGACCACCGCTACTGCTTCTGTTCTCAGGCAGTGAGAATGAAAAAGCCAGGTGTTTGTTAGGGAGGCATGCACATAATCGTTTTTATAGCATTTTAAAGCCAAAT
Source organism: Peromyscus nudipes (assembly GCA_902168325.1). Lineage (NCBI taxonomy): Eukaryota > Metazoa > Chordata > Mammalia > Rodentia > Cricetidae > Peromyscus > Peromyscus nudipes. Next base: position 43,593 of record CABHPH010162520.1, on the reverse strand, counting down.
GTAGCTGAGCAAAGAGTGCTCACATTCTAAAATGAGTGAAAAAAAAGAATTGGTGCCAGAACACCACTGACCTCCCACAGACCTTTTGACTCACAGAAGATAAGATGTTACATCAGGATTTAAAGGGAAGAGTTATATGAGTTCTATAGGTTGTGGGGTGATAGGAAGGTTCTACCTTTCCCTAGTAGAGAAATTACTGTGTAATATCAACACTCATATGTACATAGATACACACTTTGGAGGGTGTATAGAAAAGGAGAAGGGAGTGATGTTTAATAACAAATAAACCAGCTGCTTAAAGCAAAATATGGTAAGACCTACAAGATATACTTTAGATTTAATAATAACAATTAATAGCAATGGTATTCTAGTAGCAGAATTTAAAAAAGAATGAAGCAAAGTAGTCTAATACAAAGGCAATTCCAAAGTGCATTAGTGTTTTTAGATATTGGTGACAAATAAATGTGGAAGGATATTTTGAAATTGCCAATATCTAGTAAGTTACATAACTCAGTATTAAAATATTCAAATTATCTTCTTAAAGACAAAATGCATGTTAAAATATTTGAAGATGCTAAAATAAGTTTCTGGACTGTACAGTATAGTTTTCCTTAATGCTTTAATTGTAACATTTTGTCAGGTTTTTTTTTTCTGGAGTATTTTATTAATGATGATGAACTAGTTATTAAATAAAAATTCAGTGTGACTTACTGGCTAGAGAGACTCTTAATAAAATAGTTCAAAATTTTGTGCACTATGAAACAAATCACTTTTACAAATTAGGATCATGTTACTTGTATGTATGTTTTGAAGGGTAACCATGTGTTATATGGATAACAAATTGATGTGCTTTTCTCGGGGGAAGACTATCTCTCTTGCTTTTAGCATTCCTTAGGTGTCTGTAGTTTAAGGCATCTTGAGTTTTTCCCTGTACATATAGGCATGACTAATGTTTGAGTCCTTGTTTAACTCATGTTTAGGCACTCACAGAAGTAACTTTATAAAGACTGAGTAAACCCTATGTATGTACTTGTGTGTGTGTGTGTGTGTGTGTGTGTGTTTGTACAAATAATGGTTAAAGAGGCCATGAATACAAAAGAGAGCAAGAAAGAATGTATATATCTTAGAGATTAGGGTACAGAAAGTGAAGGGAAAATGATGCAATTATAATTTCATAAAATAAAAGAAATGACTAAAAATATGGATAATTTGTGCTTGACTGTCTACAGAGTGTGCTTAGTAGAAGAGCAAGGGCCTGTATGCTGTAAATATTGTCACAGCTATAGATAAGTTCACATGCAGATTAACCAGGACTCTTTACTCAAATCCTTACTGAATTTCATCTGGATTTTGCTGAGGTCTTTCTAGATAGAGTTAGCATTTAAATCAGTGGATATTGAGTAAGCTCCTTATCACCCATAATGAGGGAAATTCTCAACCAAGCACTTTCCAGCTTTAGTATTAGAGGCTATCTTTGTCAAAGGAAGGGATGTTGGTAAGAGGAGGTGTCTGGATTCAAACCACAGATTTTATCAAATTTCCAGTTGGTGGATCAACCTTGAAATTTTTGGATTTTTCCATTCTCCATAATCATGTGAGCTGATTCCTTATTGTAGGTCCATCATCAATTGATCTCTTTTCCTGTCTGACTGTTTATCTATCTATCTTTCTTTCTTTCTTTCTATCTGTCTATCTATCTATCTATCTATCTATCTATCTATCTATCTATCATCTATCTATCATCAATCTATCATCATCTATCTTTCTATCTACCTATCATCTATCTATTTATCTATCTATATCTATCTATCATCTGTTTCTTGGAGCATTTATATAATTATTCTTTATCAATAAAAATTGGGAATCAGATATTGGGGTAAGAACGTAAATGATCAGAGAAGTAGCTGGGAAGCTACCAGTGATGTCCTATATCTTCCCTTCCTCCATCCAAAGACTAAGATCCTCTCTCAGCCTAACCTTACTACTTCCTGTCTCTTATCTGTCCTCAGTCCTCCAAAATCTATATGATTAAATTTGGACAGCTATTTGCTAGTTCCACTCCTTGACTAAAAGCAAACTTTATTGTCAGAAGGCAATCAAAATAGACACATTTCCCCCATTTTGTCTAAATTAAAAAGGGAAAGTTTTAGCTAACATACAAAACTATATACAAAAAAATCAGTTAAGAATTACATTCACAATGTCCAGTTTATTTGCATTTTGCATTTTCAGAGAAAATACTCCATTGTCTATCCTATCTTAGTGAGCACAAAGTTTGTACCTAATTTACTTTCTATCCTAACTTGTATAACCAACCCCAAAATATTGTTTTGTCTCTCAACTTTATACACTTTGCACTCTTTTGTGAGATTCATTTCTGAATTTGTTAACAAGGAAAACTATAACTATCTGGTCTTCAACTCTATCAGAGACCTGAGAAGGATATAATATTATCTGAGTAAACAAGTGAGGGCAGAGCAAAAAATCTTTCAAAACTAAGAAATGACAGAAACAGCTGGCTGCCTGGACAGCCACCCAAAGTTCCTCTGTAATGTTGGTGCATCCATCTTTAGCTGACAGGTACAAAATATCTGACAGACGTTTCTGTGAAGCAAGAATTTTGAAGATCTGTCCCACTTTGTCTTAGCGAGGTTTACCTGTTGTTTTCGTTTGTGACTTGTTTGTCCAATTTAGACAGCATACTCTCAGCAGTCAAGGAAAGGCTTGCCCAGTGGCTAACTTTTGCCACAAAGAAAGCAAACTCCATCTGGAATTTCTATGATGTGCATCATCTTCTGTGAAGTATATTGGTGCTGCCAGGAGCAGGCATGTTTCATTGTCTTAAGTAGCCATATTTTATTAAAAACATCTTAAATTCCATATTCTATAGATCTCTGAAGTGTGTGAAGACCACTTGTCAACCTTAAATATATTGTTTTACCTTGAAAACATACCTAAAATGACTACAAGTTTAATTGTAAGAGGAGACTAACTACTACCCTGCATTTCTTTATTATCCTAAATAATTTGTAATAATAACTTTCAAGGACTAGGAATTTACGTTATATTGTTAAGTGAGTTGCATAGGTGCAATGCTTTAAACAATAGTAGAAATATATATGTATAGTATGTTCTAACAGAAATAATCTTAAATTTGATCAATATACAAACATATCATAAACTAGATTAGAAACATATATACAGTATAACAAAAATAACCTTAAATTTGTGTCAATATACAAAAGTCTATACCATTGTAAAATATTTAAGACTAGTAATTGTTTTTTGTTAGTTTAAAAGTAGATTCAATAATATACTCTTTTATCCTATCATTTCTTTTTTAAAAAAAAATATTTATTTATTGCGTATACAGTGTTATGCCTGCATGTGTGCCTGCAGGCCAGAGAGGGCACCAGGTCACATTATAGATGGTTATGACCACCATGTGATTACTTGTAATTGAACTCATGACCTCTGGATGAGCAGACAGGGCTCTTAACCTCTGAGCCATCTCTCCAGCCCCTTATCCTATCATTTCTATATCCCTCCTTTTCCTTTCAAAATGATATCCCTGAATCCAATCTCCTTTGTTCAGCTTTTTTTTCCTGACCATTACCAACAATAATTTGTAACCAGTCTTCCTAAAACAAATATCCATAACCCACTGAATGACCAAGAACCACCTACCTCACCTCTTGGGAATGTGGGTGTTATGTTCTTAAAATTACTTTCTGTTTTCTGGGGGAAGATGGCATCTCTAGGGATGTTGAGAAATTTGAGATGCTGATCAAGTCCTGGGAGAGCTAGCTGCATCATTTGTTTCTAATCTCTGTGTAATGTGAAAGTGTAGACCTTACCTGAAGTCCTGGATGGAGTAGTGCATGGAGCCAAACCATCTCAGCTAGCCATTTGAAATTGTACTGAACAATTTGTAGTCCAAAGCTGAACTTAGGGTGGTGTTTGTCAGCTTAGTGGCATTACTACAATCCAGGCGGAATCATTTTCATGTCCCCCCCCCATCATTTTGGAGACTTCAAAGTTCACTGTTAGGAATGGACATGCTTCACCACAGAAAACTTAAAATTTTAAATGTCATATGCAGCAGATATCAAAGAGCTTAAAGGACCATAATGTGTTATATACACCTAGAGTACAAAAACTTATCTCGTAATGTGCTGATAGAGATTCAAACCAAAATCATGAACAGGAAGCTAGATAAAGCCTTTTACTAGAATTAGTTAGTAACTATATGACCATTAAGGTAACAGAAAGTTTAAATATATATACTTACATATTTAAATATGTATAAAGTTTAAATATATATATCTTCTAAAATTTGAGATAATATTTATACCTTAAGAAAAGTTTTAAAGAGTCAAAATAAAACCAAAGAATTATGAAACTAGTAGCAATAGAATAGGCCATTAATTTTTGTTTTTCTTCTGTCCCATACCAGGTGGATCTTCTGACATGAGACATAGATTTTGGTTTTTCCTTTAACAAGCATGCTTGGGTTTATCGATGATAGAGCCATGTTCCAACTCTACAGCCACCCTTAATTGTTAATTGAACTGGAACTATAAAAGACCATTTGCCTTATATGTCTGTAGAGAACAACAGGAAAAAATATTTGGGGAAGATTTATGGAATCTTATCCTTTTGGAAATGTGATATACCATTAGGTAAATTTACTCTTATTCTTAGGACATTTTCTCTAGATGACTCATCTTTTTTCTTCAGAAGTCTCATTTGTACATTGGTCTTCAGATTCCTTAGTTAGATGCTTTTATTCTGTAAAGACAAAAGTAAAACCCTGCCCCAACCCTAACTTTGGAGAGCTTCCTTTTTGGCAGGTTATATCTGATCAAATGAAAGGCATTTCTCATCTTATAAGTAGTTTAGATCGAATGGTCATGATGTTTGATGAACTATTGCCTCTTCTAATTAAGAAGTCTACTGTTTGAATCTAATCTGTATCAGTTTTGCCAGTATCCAGAGTTTTTGTTCTGTGAAAGCAAAGCAAAACCTTTTCCCCAATATAACATATATCCTGAATTCCATTCTGAGGTCAACACATCTTTGAAATATATAGGTTTATTTAATTCAGTAGATTTTTTTTCTATTATTCAATATGCACAGCAGACACTTCTTTGTCATTAGCATTTTAAAAATTCAAAGTTACTAAAGTGTTGTGCAATCTATCTCTGGGGGCCTTTATTAGCCTTTTCTCCTTCATTAAGCATATTTTTAAAGTATTATTAGATCTTTCTATAACTGTTTGCCTTGTAGGATTATGTGATATTCCTATAATATACTTTATGTTATAATATGAAAAAAGTGTTTCATTTTACTAGAGACATATACTGAGGCATTGTCAGTCTTAATTTGTATAGGTATCCCCATGGTCATAATTTCTAATAAATGTGAAATTACAGAATCAGCATTTTCAGAACTGAAAATAGTTGCCCATTGAAATTCTGAATATGAATCTATGATATATATATATATGTATTAATTTTCCAAACTCTATAACATGAAGCACATCCATTTGCCAAATTTCATTTCTTTGAGTATTCTTTGGGTTGCTTCCCCCAATTACTGGAGCTTGGTTATAAAAAGACCAAGTATGACATTTCCTTATAATTCCCTTGGCTTGTAATGGAAAAAGAAACATTTTTTTCAAATCCTTGCTATAGAAATGGTGTTTCATATGAAATTCTGAGGCTTCTAGTATATTTCCTACCAATAGATTACCAATTTCATCATTATCTTGTGCTAGGAGGCCTGGTAGACCTGTATGGGATATGATATGTATTATTTTCAAGAGATGATTTTTATTTCTGATTATTTCTTGGAACTGAATAAATAACATAGTTAATTCTGAATCCTCTGGAATAAGTTCAGCAACTAGTTCTCTTTATAAACTGAAGTCTTTTGTTTTGGTGATAGTTCTTCCTAATACATCCCAATAAATTGCTGCAAGCTCTTCGCCAATTATCATTTTCTGACTATAATGAGGAAATTTCAGGATTAGTAAAAGGTCCACAATTTCTGCTGGGTATATTCCTGCTACTTGACAAAGTATTAATTTTCCTTTCAGAATCAATTCAGGAACCTTTTCTACATAGGTCTTTAACTTTTTACTCTGTGTGGTAAAAATAGCCATTCTAAAATACTATGTTCTCTCTACATTAGAATTCCAGAAGCAGAATGTGTAAAAGGTAAAATTACCAGAATACAATCAAGCTGTGGAAGCTGTGGTTCCAATTGATCCACACATGCATCCTGTAGTTTCTTTTCTACCAAAGCTAGTTCTTCACCAGCCTCTGCTGATAAATTCTTTGGACTATTTAAGTCCTTATCATATTGTAAGGTTTAAAATAAATTACCTAGTCCTTGAGTTGGAAATCCAATTGTGGGTCATAGCCAGTTAATATTGCCCAGAAAATTTGGAAAATCATTTTAAAAATGTAATTGATCTCTCCTGATTTATACTTTCTGTGGTGGAATTTTTTGTAAACCTATCTTATGTACTAGGTAATTAATAGAATTCCATCTTTGTGGTTTTTTTTTTCCAGGAACAACTTGCAATCCCCAACAAGGCAAAATTTTCTTTACTTCTTCAAACATTTTCTCTAAGGTATTTGCATCTGAATGAGCTAATAAGATATTATCCATATAATGTAAATTATATGTTGAGGGAACTAATTATGAATTATTTCCAATGGCTGTTGGACAAAATATTGACACAAGGTAGAACTGTTTTACATTCATTGTAGAATAATTTTCCACTGATATCCTTTAACAGGCTGGGAACTATTATAAGTAGTCACTGTGGAGGCACTTTTTCCCCTCTATACTGTTCTTGTAAAGGTATAGTAAAAAAAGTTGTCTTTTAAATCAATCACTATAATAGACCACCCTTTAGGTAATAGAGAAAGCCAGGGAATTCCAAATGGTAAAGAACCCACTGGCTAAATCACCTTATTAATAGCTCTTAGATCTCTTACCATTCCCCATTTTCCAGATTTCATTTCAGTGGCAAATATAGGAGAATTCCAAAGACTGATCGAGTCTTCAATATGTTGAGCATTTAGCTATTCCCTTACTAGCTGTTCTAATGCCTGTTATTTTTCTGATATCAAAAGCCATTGCTCCACCCAGAGAAGTTTGTCAGTTAACCATTTCAAAGATAAGTCTGTTGGTACTTTGGAAATACCAGCAGCTGTTGTGTCTTGTTTATATACAACCTAAATGATTGCTGACTATTCTTTATAATACCTTTTAATATTTTTTCTCAGAAACATACATTAATTTATTGTTTGTTTCTGAGATTGAAGAATAGTTAATCTGGGTAGGTATTCCATTGCTATAACAAATCACATATACATACATCCATTGCTATGTTAGTGACATGTAGCTTTAATTTTCCTTTCTGTCCTTCCAGCCCTATACATTCAACTTAACTTGTGCTTTGTTTCACCTGAGATAAAGTTCCCATCCCTAAAAGCTGAACATTTTCCTCCTGAATGGGCCAATTTGGATGCCAAGATTTTGGTGCAATTGTTATATCTGCCCTTGTATCTACGATACCCTCAATTACAATGCCATTTAATCACATTTTTAACCTTGGTCTTTGATAATTTATAGAAAGTTGTCAAAATATTTACTTTATAGTTTCTCCTGAAAATTTTGTTTTATCTTCTAAAGCTGTTCTGTCATCCAGGGCACTATGATTTTCAATAAATAGGCATTAAGTTTTTAAGTGCTCTGTGGAGGAGTTTCCCCAGTACTGACAGGAAATGACTGAAACAAATTTGACAAGGGAGCCTGTTAGAGGTCTCCTAAGCTTTTTCCCAGTGGCAAAGGGTTTCCTTGCTTGTCTCATATTGATCTGCATTCATTAGTCCAATGTTGGCCTTTGCCACATATTCTGCATATTCCAGAAGGCTGGGAACTTCTGTTTGGATTCTCTCTAGAAAAACCACTGTTCCTAGGAGGGTTCTCTCTAAAAACAAAACAAAACAAAACAAAAAAACAAAAACAAAAACAAAAAACAAACAAACAAAAAAATCGTTCCTAGGAATGCCTTGACTAAAGTCCCTTTTCAGATGACCTGGCTTACCACAATTAAAACATCTAACCTTTTGATTATTCTTAAAATTTTTAGAAGTCACTTCTCCTATCCAAGTATCATCATAATCATGAGATCCAATCTCAGCTGTACTTCTAATCCATTCATCTATGGGTGCTGATCTTGCCTTTAAAGGTCTGAATTATGATGATATTTTATTTGTGCTGAAATGTGATTTTATTTGTATGTTAATAAAGTTGCCTGGAGATCAGAAGTCACAGTAAGCCATAAGCGGGAGTCAGGCAGTGGTAGCACACACCCTTAATCTGATCACATGCCAGGCAGAGTCTCTGTGGTAAAGGACACATCCAAAGCAATGTTACCTGAACTTTTAATCCCAGTACCAACCATAGAGACCTGAAGGTCTGTATAGACAGGCAGTGATGAGGAAATCATGTACTTGGGTTTAGAGCCAATGAGAAGGCAGAACAGAAAGGCAATAAAAAGACAGGACACAGGAAAAAAGTCTCTTTCTCAGGGGAAGGATGGCAGTGAATGGTAAGACAAGGTGGTCTTAGCTCTTGGCTACTGCTCTGATCTCTGGGCTTTTAACTCTGCATTTGGCTCTGTTTTTTCTTATTTAATAAGACTGTTTAGAATTTCATCTACAAAGAATTACCTTTTTTACATTTTAATTACCATTTTCAAAAGTCAAAGATTCAATTAATATTCATCTAACTTCTGTATCTGATATTTTATTTACAGCTAAAGTTAAACTTTGTAACAAAAAAATCAGTGGAGGCTTCTTTGGGGCTTTGTATAATTTTAGTAAATGGCTCAGTCCTCTTTGCTGATTTTTCAATCTTTTTCCAAGCGTTCAAAGCTGCTGTATAGCATATGGTCAAGGTGTGATCATCAAATGCAATCTGTCTTTCTACAATAACATAATGGCCCTCACCAAGGATTTGATCTTGGGAAATCTTGTAGCCTCTTGTCCTACCTCATTGTTCAATGAAACTAGCTTTGTCTCTCCACCAGGTTCTCCACTGTAACTGAGGACCAGCTTCCAATACTGTAACTAAATCTTTTCAGTCTTATGGAATAATTCTCTTCTGAGTGACCCAAAAATTTAACATCTGCTTCACCAAAGGTGAATGCATACCATATGAAACTACTGCTTCCTTAAATTTCTTCAAATCTAATATTTCTATAAAATCCCAGTTAACTTCTGAATAGCCTTGGGGATGCTTATCATTTGGTGGTCATTCTTGAATGGTAACTGGATAAATTAAGGTGGGTTTTTAATTTACCTTGGACCACTCCTCTTCAGTTTCATGATGCAGTGGTGTGGTAACATCTGCTCTAAACTTCTCTCTGTGTGAATATTTTTCTTATTTTCATTAGTCTGTCTTTCTAAGGATTCTGTCTTAGTCAGTTTTTATTATTTGGCACTGATACCAAATAATTTTTTTGGGATAAAACAAGAATTACCAAATGATAATGTTTATAATGTCAATCCCAGCTAAGTTGATTATCACTTCATTTAATTGTTCAATTTTAAAACTATCCATTGTGGAACTATAGAGACCTAACTCCATGTACTGTAATATTTCCCATTTTTTCTTTTACTTCTTTATTGATGCTTTGGGAATTTTACATCATGCACCCCAATTTTAATTACCTACCTATGATCCCATATCCTCCCCTCATCCCTGCCATGACCCCCCACATAATGAAACAAATCAAAGTATGTAAGCAAGTATGTGAACAAAACCAAAACCAAACCAAAATAACAACAACAACAAAAACAAACCAATATCACTTCAATAGAAAAAAAAATCTATTTGTTTCTCCTTCTTTCCTGCTTCTCCAACACCTCTTCATTTGTCCTGGTGGCAATGGAGGCTTTCTTTGCCATATAGTATACCTCTTTCTCCCATCCATTTTACTGGCAAGTGTTTATTGTAATGAGTCACTGGTCTGGTTCAAAGCCTCCGGTTTCTGGTACACCATCATCTCTGCATCCTCACCGGAACTCCTCTGGGATAGCCTGTGGCTGCTACAAGTCTTGAGATCTTAAGGATACTGTTCCATGGGACCAGTCTCTTTACCAGCTCCAGATATAGCTGGGGTCAGTGTGGAATTCTGTAGCCTCAGTCACCTCAAGAGGATGAAATCAGAGGGCCTTGAGGAGCAGGCCATGCCCTTCATGGGCACTGGGAAAGCTGACCTTGCCTATTGCTGGAGACTACAGTAAGAGAACTGGCTGCTGCATGCTGGAGAGATGGCCCCCACCCCTCACCCAAGGCTAGGGTGAACTGACCCTGAGGGCATGCATGTAGGGGAGCTGACTGAGGTGAGTGGCCCCAGGGGCCTGGACTGATCAACTAGGCTACCAACCAGGCCCACAGCTGGGCCTTGTGTTGACCCACCCTAGGATAATATTTCCCATTTTTATTAAAACTTTTTTAAACTAATCTCTCCCCCTTTAAGAACTCCCAGTTATCTCACCAGATCTGCTGCTGATGACAGTGAGTGTGAGGCTGGCTGCTGCTGTGCAGCACAGTCAGGCAGAGAACACAGTGCACAGCCTGGCTGAGGGCAGCTGCAGCTTCTCCTGTGTAGCTAGCTGTGAGCTGAGAGTGTGTGTCAGTTGCAACAACAATAGAAGCCCGAGTGGGTGTCAAGGTGGCCTACCTAGTGTGGCAGCAGCCTGAGGAGGGGATCCAGGGGCAGCCCACATCCCATGGGGAGAAGGAGCCAACAAGCCAGCCATCTGAAAAGTGGGCACAGTGGAACATGTGGACGAAGCACATGGAGCAGGAACTGCCTGAAGGCAAAGCCAGCCAGCTGTGTTTGGAGGCCAGGAACCTGTGAAGATTGGGACCTGTGGAGTTTGGGCAGCAGCTGGAGGCTGTTGTAGAGAGGCTGCAATAGGAAAATCCGTGACTCACCCCAAAGGCTTTGGGCAAGAAAGGAAAAGCCTGCAGTGCAGCAGCTCTGGCTGCTGCGGCTCTGGAGGGTGCAGCTCCAGAGACTGTAAAGGCAGGGATTAGCAGCTGTCTTGTGATTCCATGCCCCAAGTTGAATGCCAGGTGAAGTGTTTATCCAATTATTCTTTTTTATTTATTTATTTATTTTTTTTTGGTTTTTCGAGACAGGGTTTCTCTGTGTAGCTTTGCGCCTTTCCTGGAGCTCACTTGGTAGCCCAGGCTGGCCTCGAACTCACAGAGATCCGCCTGCCTCTGCCTCCCGAGTGCTGGGATTAAAGGCGTGCGCCACCAACGCCCGGCCCAATTATTCTTTATCAATAAAAAATCTGGAGTCAGATATCAGAGTAAGAAACTGAATGATCAGAGAAGCAGTGGAGCAGCAACCATTGACCTCCTATCTCTTCCGTTCCTCCATCCAAAAGGCTGAGATCCTCTCTCAGCTCTGCCTTACTACTTCTTGTCTGCCATCAGTTCTCAGTCTTCCAAAATCTCTATTACTAATTTTATTCAGCCTGCGACTAGCTCCATCCTCTGACTCAAAAGCAAGCTTTATTGTCAGGATATAACCGAAATATCACACAACACTTTCTTTCTTCTATCTAGCTGCATATTAATCTATCTAATCTATTTTATATTTGTTCTGTTTCTACGGAGATTACATACTATATTATTAGGTATACAAATCCTATATTATCAGGTTTACAAATCCATCTTTCCCTTTATTAAATCTAGAGAATGCCATATACTTTTGAATGCATTATGTAAATAAGTGATATTCATCACTTCCTGAAGCTACTTAATTCAACTGCTCTGAAATTCAAGATGATGTACTTCTCAGGAACTAACAAAAAATAGGAGGAATATCTTAAATAATTTCCTCCAATATGACCACTCATAAAACTTTTTCACTCTGATAACAGATAATGGATATTTCATCAAGCAAATGCATTTTCAAATTCATCTGACTGAGAATATAGTTTACTACTTGCCATGAGAGAGATTGCTGCACCACATTTTAAAGTCATTCTTTCTTTCTCTCTCTCTTTCTTTCCTTCCTTCTTTTTTCTTCTTTTTTTTAAGCAAGATAAAAGACTCAGCAGTTTGCTGCTTTTGACTAAATAACTTTTATGATTGAACTGAAGTACTTATCAGTTTATTGTGATCTTTATGCATCTGGTCAACCCCTGTGTAATGTATTCTGACTCCTTACAGTAGGTCAAAAACCAAAGCTTGTAATCATTTATTTGAATAATTCTGATGCACAAAGGTCTAGAAGAAAGGTCTACAATTGTTTGGTGTCTTTCTGTCCTACCCCTATGAGTATAAATCTTCCATTATCACTTGAAGAAATGATGACTTCTCCTTATCAAAGTTTAAAAATTGTCTGGTGAATTAATTTTGTCATGCAAATAGTGAGTTTTAACTAATATGATAAAAGGATCTCAAGCCATTGGGATGTCTCAGAGGGTAAAAGTGTTGGATAATTCATGTCTTAAAGCATTTATTTCTCCAGTTTTCCCAATAAACAGTAACTTTGTCTTGAAAAATAGATATTTGCTAGACAAGCCTAAAAACTTGACTTTGATCCCAAGAATCCACATAAAGGTAGGAGAGAGCTCTACTTCACATAATTGTCCTTTAATTAGATTGTATGCTAGCTCTCACATTCACATGAATACACAATAATTTTTAAAAAGGAAAAAATCTCCCATTATTTTATTAATTTTTAATTAACCTATTAAATTAAAAAAAACAGATTATGCTGCAATCATTTGTAAACCATAAGCTATGGAAACTCAGGAAGACAAAGGTTCTGAAAAGCTTAGACTTTTGATGATGAATACCATCTCTGCCTTTTCTCCAGTTCACTGGTGTCACAAACCATATCACACTGAGCAGTAGTGTTATGCAAATTTTCCAGAGTTAATATTCTGCTGTCCTAATTTGTTCAAACTGTAATTCCACTGTAGGCATGGGTGTGTGGTTCAATTCATTCGTATCTTTAGAATTTAGTCATTTCCTGGGTCAGTATTGTAAAAAATGTTATGTTAGGGTAGCATTGATATTGTCAAAGATTTAATTTCAGATAAGGCAAATTAAATCAGAGGCTTGAGAACTAGGCAACTCTTAGGAATTTTGAAAAAAAAATTCTGATCTCTATCTGGCCATGTGCCAAAATATCACAGGCACAGAAGAATTTGGAAAGTGGGAAGGCCTGAGAAAAGAAAATCAAAGCTAAGGCTATTTTATAAGCCTCTTGAAGCTGGAGCGCAGGGAATCGTACAAAGATATCACTGACAATGTGAAAACCATAGACGTATGCTGGATTGAGAGGGCATCATTTCACTGTCTCTAGGTGATCAAGATGTATGTTTAGGCGACCATGAGACAGCAAAGATAAAAATAAGACACATCATTTAAAAAAGATAATAGATAAACCAATGCCATGCTGTATTAGAATAGTCAATCTAGAGAGTTAGTTCAAGAAAATTGATGAATAAATCACTAGTAACAAGACAGACAAGACCAATAGGGAATTTATAAAGAAGAAAAATGAATAAATTTGGAGTAGCAAAAAGCTAGTATCACATTTGTTATAAAATGTTATCTAAATTACCCAGTTTTAAAAGTCTAGTTACAAAGAATTTTAAGATAAAGAAAAATGTGATAGAAATTTAGAAGAGAAGCAATTAAAATATTCTGAAATATAGGAAAATCACACCTTTTTAATTTCTGTAAATATCATTATTATTTTGTTGAAATAAAACCTATGCTGATTGTTGATCATTATTTCTTTGACCTTCTTGAGGTTAAAATCATGAGCCTGACATAAAAGATACAATGATATAAAAAGAAATAGGAATAAATTGAAGAGAAGGGAGAATTGTATCTTAGAAGTATATATTTTATATTTAATAAGCAAAGATTATAAATTAGTTATTTAAAAGTACCCACATTATTAAGGAAACCATACTCAACTAAAATATAATAATACTACCTCATATAATAGCAACAATCTATAAAATGGTAAAAACAAAATGAAGAATCAAGTAGAATTTATGATAAACAAAACATAAAGTGGAAATTGATTAAAGCAATTTATCAACAAATTTGAGCAGACTTGCTTTGATTAATTTTGAAGTGGTATGGATCGAGAGTACACAGTTTTGTTTGCAGATAGATCAGTAGGAAGAACCGAAGGATGCCCGCTTGGGCATCAAGTTCAATATAGAAACATAAAGTGTTAGAGCAGACAAAAAGGTATGTGTAGAAGTAGTCACTACAACTCTTCCAAATATGATGAAGGGCATTAGTCTTTTAATCCAAGCCCAATGGTTGCGAAGTGTAAGTTTATGGAATTTGTCGAACTCTATTCCATAAACTACGGTGTTGCAACTGGTGAAAATAAAAGGACTAGACAAGATCCTGAAGGTCTCTAGAGCAGTGCTTCTCCAGATTCCAAGGCTGAGCCCCTTTAACACAGTTCAGCATGTGGTGGGGGCCCCCAGCCATAAATGTATTTTCGTTACAATTTTGTAACTGTGATTTTGCTACTGTTTTGAATTGTAATGTAAATATCTGATATGAAATTGGTCTGAGGTGATTCCTGTGAAAGGGTCATTTGACCCCCAAAGAGATTGCAACACACGGGTTGGGAAAAACTGCTCTAGAGAGAGGTTTCTCAAAATGAGGACTATATCCTGGGTATTAGAAAACAATGAGTGATGTGAAGTGTTGAAGTGTTGAACGATGTTTAACTAGGATTCCTATATCTAGCTAATTTTTCCTCAAAGTATAAGGAAAAAATTAAGACATCATCAGTTAAACAATAGCTAAATGAATCCCTTGCTTTCTGAATTGCCATGGAATTTAAACTGAGTTCTTTGTTTTGAAATTAAATAAAAGTCACATTCATTCTATTATGTAAACTCATTTAGAATTAAATTGTACGATTAAAATTACTACATAGGTACATGTCAAAACAAATATGAATGAGTTTTCATTTGAATTCCAGTTTTTATTCTATTTTAAAAGAAAATCATAGAAACAATAATTATGAAACAATAATGGAATGATTGTAATATATAAACAAGTAATTCATACATTAATATTGCAAAATAGAAGGAGCAGATGGATAGCTTCATATGTTTTCATATACTTTCTACAATGTAGATGCTATTTCTTATCTCCATAGCAACTG
The DNA here is from genome assembly GCA_902168325.1 of Peromyscus nudipes. Lineage (NCBI taxonomy): Eukaryota > Metazoa > Chordata > Mammalia > Rodentia > Cricetidae > Peromyscus > Peromyscus nudipes. The sequence goes on along the minus strand of CABHPH010162520.1, from coordinate 28,325 downwards.
CTATGAAAATGATAACAAAATGTAATAAATACAGTAGTTAAGATGGAATATCTGAAAATACCTATTAAACATAAATGAGAACATTAATGGGATAAAAGACATAAAAACATACATATGTGAATTAGTTGCACAATAAATATAACCCCCCTATGTCCAATCAAAAGGCAGAGAATGAATAGTACTATGATTCAAATTCAATAGAATTGGAAGATGTAAGAACTATATGTAAATTCAACAAATATCTAAAACTCTGTTAGTGAAAAACAAACAAAAAGAAGGATTTACAGTCTACAACAATGATTTGTCAATGCTAAATGGTTTAAAAAGGAAAGCAATGAACACAAACACAGACTACAGAGACCAGTGTGGTATGTTCTCTAGCAGCAGAATAGAACCACATACGTCCAAATTGGAAAAAGTTACATGCTTAGGAAGGGGATATGGAAGAGATACTTGTTTATATACAAATTTTAAGTTTTGTATTTCTTTTATGAAAGTCACTTTATTCCTATTCTTCTTTACATTTAAAATTAATTTTATCTAATTTTCTTCCAATTGGAGAAGATATCAGAAAATGAAAAGATCTCCCATGCTCATGGATTGGTATGACTAAGATAGTAAAAATGGTAATCTTACCAAAAGCAATCTACAGAGTCAATGCAATCCTCATCAAAATTCCAACAAAATTCTTCACAGGCCTTGAAAGAATAATACTCAACTTCATATGGAAAAACAAAAACCCAGGATAGCTAAAACAAGACTGTTTAATAAAGGAACTTCCAGAGGCATCACCTTCCCTGACTTCAAGCTCTACTCTAGAGCTATAGTAATAAAAATAGCATGGTATTGGCATAAAAAACACCTTATTTCTCACAAAGAAGCCAAAATTATACAATGGAAAAAAAGCATCCTCACAAATGGTGCTAGCATGACTGGATGTCAGCATGTAGAAGAGTGCAAATAGATCCATACTTATAGCCCTACCAAAACTCAACTCCAAGTGGTTCAAAGACCTCAACATGTATCCACTTACACTGAAACTGATAGAAGAGAAGGTGGGAAGTAGCCTTGAATGCATTGACACAGGATAAATCTTCCTGCATAAAGCACTCATAGCACAGACACAGAGATTGACAATTAATAAATGGGACCTCCTTAATATAAACAACTTCTGTAAGGCAAAGGACACTGTCAATAAGACAAAACAGCAGCCTACAGATTGGTAAAAAATTTTCACCAACCCACATGTAATACAGGGCTATCTCCAAAATATATAAAGTACTCAAGAAACTAGACATCAAAATACCAAATAATCCCATTAAAATGGTGTACATACTTAAACAGAGAATTCTCAACAGAAGAATTTCAAATGGCTGAGATATACTTAAAGAATTGTGCAGCGTCCTTAGCCATTAGGCAAATGCAAATCAAAACAAATCTGAGATACCATCTTATACCTGTCTGAATGGCTAAGATCAAAAACAGTAATGGCAGCCTATGTTGGGATGGATGTAGAGTAAAGGGAACACTCCTCCACTTTTGGTGAGAGTACAAACTTGTACAGCCACTTTGGAAACTGATGCGGTGATTTCTCAGAAAATTGGAAAACAATTTACTTCAAGACTCAGCTATACAAATCATGGGCATGTACCCAAAATGTGGTCAATCATAACACAAGGACACTAGCTCAACTATGTTCATAGCAGCATTATTTGTAATAGCCAAAACCTGGAAACAGCCTAGATGCTTCTCAACCAAAGAATGGTTAAAGAAAATGTGGTACATTTACACAATGAGGCATTACTCCATGGTAAAAATCAATAACATGAAAATTTCAGGCAAATGAACTGAACTAGATATCATCCTGAGTGAAGTAACCCAGACCCAGTAAGACAAGCATGGTGTGCACTCAATCATAAGTGGATATTAGCTATAAAGTAAAGGGCAAACAGTCTACAATCCATAGCCCCAGAAAGGCTAGGTAACAAGAAGGACCCAAAGAGGGATGCATGGGAAGGGGAAATAGAAGAGATCTCCTGAGTAAACTGGGGCAGGGGTGTGGGGATGGGAACATGAGATATCAGATTGTTCACACTGTGGACTGGATGGAGGGGAGAGTAATGGAAGAGATGTCTTGATGGGGGGGGTGAATTTTGGGTTTGGGAAGAAACTCCCAGGAATCCACAAGGATGATCCCAGATAAGACTCCTAGCAATAGTGGAGAAGGTGACTGAACTGACCATCTCCTGTGATCAGATTGGTGATTACCCTGTCATCAGAGAGCCTTCATTCAGTAACTGATGGAAGCAGATGCAGAGATCCACAGCCAAGCACTGGGCCATGCCTGAGAAGTCCTGTTGAAGCAAGGAAGGAGGGATTCTATAAACTAGGGATATCAACGTCATGACAGGGGAACCCATAACAATGGCTGACCTGAGTTCTTGGGAGCTCACTGTCTCTGGGCCCTCAGCTAGGGAGCCTGCATGGGACCAACCTAGGCCCTCTCCATGTGTATGACAGTTGTATAGCTTTATTTCTTCATGGGGCTCTGAGGAGTGGGATCAGAACCTGTCCCTGGTGCTTAAGCTGATTTTTGGAAACCTATTCTCTATACTGGGTTCCCTCATGCAGCCTTGATGCAGGGGAAGGAGCTTGGCCCTGTCTTATTTTGAATTGCTGTGCATTGTTGCCTCCCATGGGAGGCTGCCCCTTTCTAAAGGAGACAGAGGGGGAGTGGATTGTTGGGGATAGTTAGTGAGTTGTGGGGAGGGAGTGGGAGGAAAGGAGGGAGGGGAACCTGTAGTTGGTATGTAAAATAAATAAGACATAATAAAAAAAACTAGTGAAATAAAAATGCTCTCAAATTTTCCTGAATTCTTGAGACTCTCAAAACTGCTTTATCTAAGTATAGTACATGGAACTCCTTTTATCAAGGGCTTAACGCATATAATTTTCAGAATATTTGTCTACACTGTTAACAATTACTGTTGAATGCATCTTTAAAATTCAATTAGAAAAAGAATTTGCTTTATTCATCTCTTGGTTTACCATGTACAAATGACTGTGTATGTTCATTGGTAATTTTCCAGTATCATAATTTGTCTACAAGATCGATGGTACCTATATCTGTTTTCAAGATGGCAGAGTATACACCACTAAGTAAAGGAAAAGTGTTTATCTCTATTCTTCAGGAAAGCTTTAAAACGTGCTTTCATTTTCTGAGAATTAAGATTAAACTTTACAATATCTTATTATGGACACTGCTTATTTGCAGTCCCTTCATTTCTCTTGCCTCCTGTACCAGCTAAACACTCATCCTTCATTCCTAATCTCTCTTTCTCTCTCTCTCTCTCTCTCTCTCTCTCTCTCTCATACACACACACTTCATTATTGTATGTCAAGTATGCGATTATGCTTTATTATGCTCTTTAAATTTGTTACATTTTATTAGCTTAATAAATCAATAATTTGATAAACTTTTGACCATAGTCTTAGACATAATTACCATTTGATACAACTGTATCATAGAAACATCTATTATTATTCCTGTTTTGGTCTTTTCATAAGTAAAATATATGCATTTCTTTCTTTTCCTCTGTTGTAATGATAATATGAAATTATAATATGAAATTATTACACAAAATCTAATAATTATGCCAAAATTTAATATATGAATTGCACTAATAATCATTCTTTTCAAATTTCAAATGTTTATCATGACTTGTTAGAATGAATATGTGTCTTAGTTACTGATTGTTCTATTGCTTTGAAGAGACATCATGACTAAATCAACTCTAATAAAAGAAAGGATTTAATTGGGTGCCTTGCTTGCAACATGGCAACAGGCGGGCATGATCCTGGAACTGTAGCTAAGAGCTTATATCCTGATCCACAAGCAGGAGGCAAAGAGAGAGACACCGGACCTAGCATGTGTTTTGAAACTTCAAAGCCCACTCCCAGCAACACATGTCCTCCAGTAACACATGGGGCTCCAACAAAGTCCCATGTTCTAATCCTTCCCAGACAGATCCACTTACTAGGGACCAAATATTAACATATGTGAGCCTATAGGGACCATTCAAGTCAAACCACCAGGGTGAACGAGTCATCACCGTCACCTTTAGGACATTGCTATATTAATGTTACTGCTCTCTTCCTTTTTTTTTTCCTTTCCATGCTTTCCATGATCGAGTAGCTTTCTCTATGGTTGGTTCTTTACGTTTCCTGTCATCTTCTTGTAACTATTCTCTTTATTTTAGGATATTTTGCTCTCTTTTTCTAGTCATTATTTCTTTTTCTTTTTGGTAGGTTCCCTTCCGTTTTCTATTGTCCTCTTATATAATATTGGGATTTCTCAATCTATGTTTGATATCAGGATTTGGTGTTGTCTGTTGCCATGGAGACTGTTTCAGCTACTTGCCCACAGGAGGGAGCCCTCTACCTGTTAAAAAGGTAAGCTCAAATAACAGCACTGGTGTGTACTGGGAGCAGACAATGGAGATGGAACCAGTAAGAAGAGAGATATGAGATCGTTTGTTTTCTCACAGATTTGTGAGTATGGAATTTGGTATATCATTTAGTCTTAACTAAGAAAAGCACACCTAATAGTCACTATACAGTACAATATGAATAGTGGTCTGAAGATCATTGATCAATGTTTCTTCTCACTTTGTTTTACAGCCTATTTTGCTCTGGAATCTGTACATAAAATATTCTAACAAGACTCTGATAAACCTAGACAAGAGTAAAAATGAGTGTCTCTGAAAGTAGCTAATATGAAATGGTAACTTGATGGTGTTTGCTAGATAATTCTAAGTTTTTGTTAAATTTTATCTGCTTGAAGAGTCAAATCTTCGAAACATAGGAAACTAGAAGGCAGTCTCTTCATTTTCTTGGGAGCTATATGTCAAGCTAAAATAATTTTATATAGAATCAAAAAGTAGCTTCTAAATCATGATATTTGGAAGTACTCTTTTTAGATGTCAAACACTGTCAGCCTCAGAACAGTAGTGTGTACTCTGAGACCTTGAAACTTCTAAAGACAGACTGAATCCTACTACCTCCTCAGACAGAAGATTCTGCTCATTCATCGGCCCTGCTGAATGTTGTTGAACAGACTGTAATTTTACTGTCTACTGCTTCCCTGCCACCTTCAAGTACTGTTTTTTTGTTTTTGTTTTTGTTTTTTTATAATTTGCTATAGTAGAACATTGTTATGACTGTGTCTAAAATGGTCATATCATATCTATGTTGTTTTCTATAGGCAAAAATAAAGAAGTGATAAAAATTATTAAACATATTTAAATTAATTAAGAAGAAACTGGTAATCAAAATTAATGGCCCAAGAACATAAAGAAATATTAGGTGTGATTCTGTGTATGTACTATATGAATAACAAGAGAGATATACCTACTAAAAATAATTTGAGATAAAACTAGCAAGTAAATAGGGAAAATAAAATTAATACTTACATTTTCATAACCCCAGTAATAAATAATATACCCTAAAGGATATTAATGAAAAGGAAATGATTAGATCAGATAAATAAGACCTTTTATTATAAAATCTATACAATAACTGATTAAAGTTTAGAAATTATGGACAATATACCCTCTTAACAATCGCATTTACTAATCATAAGAAAACAGTTTCAGCTGTTAGTGAAGTAAAATTAATCAGATGGACTCTTTGTACATTCTTATTTTTACATACCTTCCCTTCAGTGGTATTCTCACAATCATACCATGTGTATAGAATTTTCTTGTATTGGTTCAGTTTCATCATTGTTGATTCAAAAAATTATTTTATTTGAGTGTCTGAAGGTTAAATTAAGAGCTATAAGTTTTTGATGCAATCCAAATTCCTCACTAATATAAAGGCCATTTATCTTATTAAAAGTAACTTATTTTTTATTAGAGCAGGGACTAAAAATATCTTTCATAAAGGTTTTTTATTGCTTGTGCATTGGAAAATATCAGGATACATGATATTTTTATTTTAAATTTAAAAATAATTTCTAAAAATTTCATACATTAGCACTGTATTTATATCATTTATACCTTCTTTAACTCTTCTATGTCTCCCATTCAATCTAATATTAATGATTTCTTCAACTATAATTATTACTGTTATACACACACATGCAGACATACACATATACATTATTTATATATACACATACATACAGATATTGGTACATACATATTTATATAAAAAAGACCTGCTGAAACTATTTAGTGTTGTTAATATGTATATGTGCTTAGCTTTGGTTGCTTGGCATTGAGTGGTTCTAATATTTCCTACTTTAATACAGTTCTTCATGCTGTGATAAGCCCCAATCATACAATTATTTTCGTTTCTACTTCATAACTGTAATTTTGCTAGCATTTTGAATTGTAATGTCAATATCTATGTTTTCTCATGCTCTTAGGCAACCCTTAAAGAAAAGGTCATTTGACCCCTAAATGGGTTGAAATACTCAGGTTGAGGACTATTGGGAGGTCATGCCTGGAGAAGACCCAATCCTTCTCTCTCAACAGCCATTGTTGCCTATAACTCTGCATCCAGGGATGGTTTTTGAGATTAAATGAGGTTTCCCTCATCTTTATTGGCCTGTCAACTGATTTTTATTACTGTGCAGATTTTGTCTGGATAATCATAGGTTTCATGGCTGTAATTTCTCTTTATATCTAGAAGACAGCATCTCACAGCAGAATCCTGGTCCTCTAGATTTTGCCCTCCCTTTTGTGATTATTCCTTGAATCTTAGGTGTACCAGTTTTGTTGTGGATGAATTTACTTGGGTTAGTCATCACACAATTGTTTCTCTTTGAAATTTTAACCAATTGTAGATTTCAGTAATCGTCTCTATCTAACATAAAAAGCTAATTAGATAAGGTTTGATAACTAAACTTATCCAGAGATATACTGATAAATATTTATAATGTAGTTATTAATTATACTAGTTTAGGAGAGTGGCTGTGGTCAGTTCACTTCTAGAATCTATAACTTCCCTAGCCATTAATTGTTGGATAGGCTTAGCATACCAGACATGAACTCACTCATATCAGTGTGTCTCAACCAACTAGACAGGCTTGGGTACCCAAAGATATAACTGCCACTTTTGTACATTTCAGGACAGCCTGTCTTCCTTATCACTATTGTGGTTCACAGGCTTTACATATGGGTGGTATTATTGATTGTTATTTTCCCTTGGCAGTTTCATAGCATTTTCTGATACTAGGAGAGGGAGTTCTCTGGGATGAGTCTTCCAGATTAGTCCAGATCAATTCTTCCAAGCCCTGTGTCTGAATTATGTATTGATTTCATCAATAGGATCTTACCTTCAAGTTCTTGGAGGTAATCAATATAATAGCAATAGCTTATGTTGCTTTGAGAATCTCTGGGATGCTTCCAACCAATAACTCTTAGGTTTTCTATATGGCACTAGGGTTTTTATTAATCTCACTCTTAAGAAAAGCTTTATCACTAAAGTGATGTAGCTTCATTTAAACTGTCCCTATATATATATATATATATATATCATGCATTTTAAGTAAATAAAAATAGTGTTTACCTATCTGTTTATTAAACAACCATTTAAACTGTGCATATATATGTATGTACTTATATGTCATGTATTTTAAGTAAACATAAAATAATGTTTCCATATGGGATTTTTTAAACATCCTTATCATTATTGAACCCTCCTTCCTCCATCTTCTTATTCTTTTTTTTGGTGTTGGTAATCAGGGAATTGCCATAATTTTTTAAAAAAATATAATGATAGTTTAAACTAAAACAATATAAATTTCCATACTCCAATAAAATATCCATGCAGCTGTGGTACATACATGTTATCTAACAAAGAGGTTTGACTCTATAGCTCTTTCATTGGCATGAAGAGAACTATGCACTAGAGACATATTATACATGGTAATATAATGTTAATCATACACAGAGGATGGAGTCTAAGGCATTTCATGTGAATGGTGTACATGAGTTAATCTAGAATAAAAACATATCAATATGTAGAGATTAACAAATTGGCTAACATCTGTAATAGCCATGATACAACTTTATGTAGTTCAGTAAGTGAAGAAATGTGCCACCGGCATCCCTGGAAATTCTAACACATAGCATGTGGAGAATTATTGAGGAAAAATGAAGTTTAAAAATTCTTTGGCAAGCAAGAAGCCTCAGAGGCAAATCTGCTTAATTACAAGCCTGATAACATGAATTGGACCTCAGAGAACAGACATCTACAAGGTGTCCTCTGACCCTTCCAGGTGTGTGCTTGCCTGTGCATCCAGCTCACTCCCACTCTAACCCTTTCTGGCACTCTCTCACTCTCTTGCACTCAAAAATAAATAATAAATTATTTTGTTCATTTTAAACAGTTCAAAGTTTAGTTTAACCTGAACCAAGTATCAACCGATTATTGTTTATTGAGTTGCTTGTGCTTCAAAAATTAAATTTTAAACCTCACCCTTATACGGAAAAAATGAAAAAAGAGGTAGCATTTCTTGAACAGTTGCAATTTAACTTGTATTAGAGGGAATTTAAATAATTTATATCTACTAGATACTAGAAATAAGTTTAATGTGCATTATTATTATTATTATTATTATTATTATTATTATTATTATTTATTTTTGGTTTTCTGAGACACAGTTTCTTTGATAGCCTTGCTTGTTCTAGAACTGGCTCTGTAGACCAGGCTGGCCTCAAACTAAGAGGGATCCACCTGCTTTTTATATTACGCTGAGTTTGATTTACCTGTTGAACATAAGAATAAATGTAACTTCATAATCTCTTTGCATGGTAGTGGGCCTGAGCTGCCAAATATAATGTTCTCTAAAGCATGAAGATATTTTAATGGACATTTACAAAGTCTTGGCCATGGAAAAGTGAATAACTGGCTTGATCTCTTTGTCTTTGTCTACAGAAATCATCAATTATGTTTTTGGCTTTTGAAAAATAAGATGAGAATATACATCTCATTTGGTTTTCTCACTTAACCTTCTTACTTTGCTTTCAGGCTTTATGTAATTACTCCTTTACAACAAAGTACCTCTGCTGGGTTAATTTACAAATAGGATAGTTTACAAATCAAGATGATCCATATTTCTTGGCCTGTAATACAAGAGCCCTGCATGAAAAAAAAAGTATATAAAAACTGTCTGGAATCTATGATACACTATGGGACTCAATAAACTACTTTATATTTTAAAATATGATGTTTTAGTGTATGGACATTCAGTTTTCATTTATTAAAATTGTAGCTCTAGAATTTCCTTCTTAGAGACCTCATTTATGACAGTTCTATATGGCAGTTTTCAGATTGGAATAATTATTATTGATACACTCTATATCTATCTGTATATTATATAGAGACCTATGATGTATAATATACATATATAATATAATATAATATAATATAATAATATAATATAATATAATATACATATTAACATATAATATATATCATATAGTAGTTTCCATGTTGGCTGGCTTTCTATACAAATACAAATTTCTACTCCTCCTCCTCTTTCTATCTTTTTTTTTTGGTGGTGGTGGGATTTAAAGACAGGATCTCTCTGTGTAGACTTAACTGTCCCAGAACTAGCTCTGTAGTCCAGGCTGGCTTCAAACTCACAGAGATCCACCTGCCTCTGCCTCCAGACTGCTGAGATTGAAGGCGTGCGCCATCACACCCAGCTTCTTTCTACCTTCTAATGCTGTATTGTGAATAGAAAGGTCAGGGACTGTGGAAGGGAAAGCCTTCCTCCCTACCTAGAAGCTTGTTATATTCTCATTTTGCCACCCCTTCATGTCAGCCTGTCTTTCCCACTAACATGGCTTTAGAATATGACAGAAGCTTCTACTGATCTTTATCTTTCTGATCAGTGTTTGTATGAATCTTGCTATCAAGACCTCTTTGTTCAACGTTCCACTGAGTCCATGATTTGCATTGACTCCTAAAGTTACATTATGACATCTATCTAATCTGTTTCCAAACTTCAGTGAAGATTTATAATAACATTGACTACAATTTACAAATACAGTGACTATTTAGCAGCTACTAAATACATCCCTTTTAATCCTTATCTTTTCTATACAATGATTTTGAAGGTAGTCTTCTTTGTTAGTTAACTGAAATCAAATGTATCATAGCATGTTCTAATAAACTTCATGATTGCTATTTTGTCGATTTGTTCATATTTGTCTTTCTTTTTGCACTCTTTGAAGGTCATGTATATTTTCATTTTCCTTCTCTCTATAAGTCCATGTTCATCATACATAATAACATCATTATGACATTTTCATATATATGTATGCATTTACCATATTCATCCCATTCCCTTCTCATCCCTTCAGGCCCCAACTTTCCCTAATCACCTACCTTCCTCTTCCCAACTAGCCCCTCTTCTACATCTATGTCCACAGTGTGTGTGTGTGTGTGCATGTGTGTGTGTGTGTGTGTGTGTGTGTGTGTGTGAGAGAGAGAGAGAGAGAGAGAGAGAGAGAGAGAGAGAGAGAGAGAGAGAGCCCTTGTGTGTGCCAGTACATTCCATTAGGTTTGCCTACATGAACATGTTTAAGGGTATGAAAGAATTGTTGGATAGCAGCTGTTTGCATAGAATAACAGAGAGTTTTAAACTTAAAGTATTTTGCATTTTCAGACACATATTACAATTTATCTCAAAGAACCTTCCTTACCAACCTCTATGTCAGAGACTTAGCACCCTAATAAACAAAAAATATTTTGGAATTTATTAACATAATTGTATCCTCTATCAATAAAAGGGTTCAGAGTGTGATCAGATGACTACTGGGGCCAATAATTGTTAGTACTACATCTTTTGTGACCTACCTCTCTGATGTTACCACCAAATGTATTTTTTAGAATTCCTTTATTTGCAATTTTCTTTTTTCTGTTACTATAGAACACCATGAAACTACTTACACATTTGAAAATATGGAATGAATAACCTAAATCTTTATTTTTTTGGCCTGAGCCATGTTCCTTCATGTTTTGGCTTCAGACTAAACTATCTCTCATTTCCTCTGAGTTGAAAACTGTATTTTTGCACTGATGATGGTTATTTACAGAAACATGATCAATTTAGCAGTGGCTACACCACTGAAGAAACTTTACCTCCTCCCACAGAAATCTCTGACTACTTAGGATTCCTTATAGAAAGATCAAGGTGAATTATCATCCACTTCTTCAATGTCGGATATGTAAAGGGCTCAAGATTGTGCAGATATTGATCAAGTAACTGAATCTTCAGTAAGTTAACGTGTTCAACAACCATGTCAGTCCTAGAAGTGTTCCGAAATGCTCATTTCCATCTTTCAGTTCCTGTGTTCTTGCTGTTCTTCTTCTGCAATGTTATATGAGCCTTGGGAGGGGTGATGTTTCATTTAAAGATGAGCGTTCAACAGTCATTGGTCTTAGCACTTTGACAAGTTATGAATCTCTGCATTTACTCCTGGGTGTAGCAAAGGGAAGCCTCTCTGAATAAAGCTGAAAGCAGCAGTAAGTGGTGGGCATAGATGTGACTATTCAGGAGGCAGTCGGATGGGTAAAAACATGTCCACTTTGGATAGCAGAATGAGCTTGTGTGATGACATTAAGTAGCTGTCCCATCCAATTTCTCATTTTTGAAAAATAGTAACATTACACATCTAAGTTCAAGTTAGTCTGACCATGCTTCTACTTCTCATATTGTGTTAACCTCTGCATGACCCCAAACACTGTTTCCATAGACTCAGTGTATACTGTTGGTGTTTTAATTGTTGCTGTAATTTTCTATTTTTATAATCATGCATAGAATCTCAAATTGGAAAATGATGATTTTTTTAAAACTAAGTAGGAAGCTGTAATTGAATAAGAATGTTTTGCTCTAGATTCTCTAAAAGGGATATTATCATTTGGATGAGATCAAATTAGACAAGTGGCTGTAAATATTGAGACTGATAAATGAGAACTGAGATAGACAAAACAATCCTTAAATCAGAGTGCATGATCTGAATCACTCAATTATTGCAGATCAGAGGAAAGCAATGTTGAAATTTGCCTCATAGCCAAGATTACTCTTCCTCGTGGAAATCCTCCTGAGGCTTTGCCTCTGACACCCAATCTGGGCCTGTGCTTTGTTTTTATTGCTGCTCCTTTTCCAACCCTTCAAAATGTGCCTATAGGGAAATGGCATTATGGCTGGTTCAGTTTCAGCTGGCCTTCATTAAAGCCCAACCGGCTTACATAATCTAGTTTATATGTTGCTGTACCGTTCGCCAAACAGCATATTCTCAAAATAACATTTTAATAACTTTATCAATAATAAACATAAGTAAACTTGTGAACTTAATAAAAAAATGCAATGTCCTGGTCCCCAAGCAGTGCTGAAAATGTGGGAAATCAAGTTTCTAGGGTTACCTACAGAAAGGAGTTTTTTAAATGTATTTTATTAGCAGAGGAAAGAAAGAGCAAGCGAGCGCGAAATGGGACGCGGAGACAAGGCCCTGCATCTGTGAAAATGAGCCTTGCATTGAGCGTCGCTATCAATATCATAGAGCTTATTTCACAAAATGTAAATTCACTTACAATTTTCTGTCTTCCTTACTGTAGTATTATGCCTGTTTAAACAATAACACCCAGTGCTTAATGATAATGATGTTGAAAATAAAATGATTTTTTAAAAAATTCTTTCACAGAAAGTTGTTTAGAAATAATTTTAAATCATAATTTGCTCATTAAATTACAAAATTGAAATGTTCACTTTTCTTATTTCATCTATATGTAATAATAATAAATAAAACTAGGTGAATATATGTGTGTTTCTAATATCACTAAACAAAGTAAAGAAAATATGTTCATTGGATGTGCTCCTGGAAAGTAAGAGAATGACAGAGGAAAATGACAGAGAGAAAGAAAGATGTTCCATTACATCATAAACAAAACTAAACCTATAATAGATGCTCATTAAAATTTTAATTTCATTAAATATTAATTTTCTTGCTAATTTAATTAGTTGCAAACATTTTAATTAATATGGAACATAGGTCTTGGTGCTATATAATTTCATTTAGACATTTATTTATATTTTCACCCACACTTACACCTTCAGGGCCAGCTCTCCTGAGTTACCCAGGCTAAGTGTAGGGGACACTCTCCTGAGTGCTGCAGGTGATTAGGGTCAGGGACAGCTCTCCAGCTCCTATGACCTCATCGCCAGCTCTTACACCTACCTCAGGTGTTGATGGGTGTGGGAGCTTCGCTTCATGGCCCATGCCGCCACATGACAGATGAGTAATGCCGACCGCTCTCCCATGGCTCTCCCATGCTGGCAACACCAGGGCTGGCTCCACTACACCTCCACCAGCAGTGACAGCTCTACTGTGCTGCCCAGGTGAGGAACAGAGCCTGCTTTCCCGAGTGCTACAGAAGGCAAGGGGAGGGTCAGCTCCCTTGTCTGTCGCTGGTGGTGAGGTGCATGTGTGAGGGGCAGGTGGCGAGGGGAAAGGAATAAGAGGGGCAGCTCTCCCCCGCCCACACTGCTGCATGGCAGATGAGCTGTGGCGGCAGCTTTTCCACACTCAAAACTTCTGGGCTGGCCCACCCACACCTCCGCCAACAGCATCAGTTCCACTGTGCTGCCCAGTCGAGGTACAGGGACCACTTTTCCAGAGTGTTGCAGATAGTAAAGAGGTCAGCTTTCTTGCCAGCTGGAGGCAGTAAGGATGAGAAGGGAGGGCTTCCTTCCCTTGTTACCATCACCACACTGCAGATAAGGGAGGCAGTACTAGCTATACCCATCCCAAGCCCTCAGAGCTGGCTCATCCTCAACCTGTGTCTACAAGGTCAGCTCTACTGCGCTGCCCCAGCAAGGCACAGGCCCCATTTTCCTGAGTGCTGCTGCTGGTGAGGGTTCGGGTAGACTCCCCACCTGTTGCAGGTAGTAAGGGGGAAATAGGAGGAATCCTCCTCTTCCTTATTCCCTTCACCACATGGCATATGGGGGACAGGGCTGAACTGATCTCCCATTCTCACACCCTCAAGGCCAGTTCATCCATGTCCTTGAGGAAAGGGTCAGCTCTATTGTGTTGCCCAGGTGAGGTATAGAAACCTATTGGAGGAGAAATGTTTCTATACCTTACCTAGGCAACACAATAAGAAAAAGTACAGAGACAACTAGCCAAACTAGTGGAGACACATGAACTGTGGACCAATAGCTGAGGAGCCCCCGTGGTACTGGACTAGGCCCTCTGAATAAGCGAGAGTTGTTTAGCTTGAACTGTTTAGGGGGCCCCAGGCAATGGGAATGAGACCCATCCCTAGTGCATGAGCCAACTTTTTGGAGCCTAGTGTCTATGGTGGGATACTTTGTACAGCCTTGGTGCAGGGAGGAGGGGCTTGGACTTGCCTCAACTGAGTGTACCAGGCTCTGCTGAGTCCCCATGGGAGACCTTGCCTTGGAGTAGGTGAGAATAAGGGGTGGGTTGGGGGGGTAGAGCTGTGGGTGGGAGGAGGGAGGACAGGGGAATCTGTGGTTCGTATGTAAAATGAATAGAAAATCTCTTTAAAAACAAAAAAAGAAAGAAACCTTTCTCCTGAGTGCTTCAGAGAGTAAAGGACAAGACCAGTTCTCCCTAGTGTTGCAGCCAGTGAGAGGAGGGGCCAACTCCATACAGCCCTATCCTCTAGGCTTTTGGTGGTATCAGGAGCCGTGGACATTAACAGAGACCAAAGCTACATCATAGCCATGAACCCACACATGAGGCCCAGCAGCAGCCCAATCAAGACATCATCACGGCCCTGAGTGGCAATGAAGCCACCCACCTTAGCCCATTCCTCATCTCTTTCAGTTCTTCAGACATGCCTCTGTCCACAGGACATGAATGATTCTGTCTTTCTCTACCATACCATACCATACCATACCATACCATACCATACCATACCATACCATACCATACAGTTGCTCACCATAGTAGTTCCAATCTGCCTGGCATAGAAAGGTGCTGGGTGGACCAATGTTTTCTCCTTGGAGCTCAGGGCAGACCACTCCAGGCCTGCATGTGCATCTCCTTGTCCCTCTTAGACTGTTATGGCACTGAGCAGGCCCATGCTTTCTCATCACAAAGAGATCTTAATAATGTCCAGCAGCCCAGTGCCAGACTCCTGGTTGGCGCAGAGGTATTGCTGGAGTCCTCTCAAGAGCCTGGGCTACAAAGCCAAGGCTATAATCCAATCCTTGAGTTCTGTCTGCCCCAGCCATATGACATGGAGCAAGGGAGTGTGTTTCCTCGTTCAAGAATATTCTGTATACATATGTACCTCATTTCTAAAATTCAGTTATTTGTTTTCTTCATGTCCTGTTGTTTGAGTTCTTTATATATATTTTTATCAGATGTGTAGTTGGTAGAATATTTTTCCATTCTGTAAGCTGTTCTTTGTCCAAATGATTATTTCCTTTGCCATACAGAAGCTTTTCAGATTCATTTTATCAACTGTTGTTCTAAGAGACTGTGGTATCAGTGTTATGTTCTGAAAGTCTTTTTCTGTGTCAATGAGTTCTAGACTATTCTCTGCTTTCTCTTTAAGAGACAATGAGTATCTGGTTTTATGTTGAGGTCTTTAATACATTTGGAGTTGAGTTTTGTGCGTGGTGATACATATGGATATATTTGGATTCTTCTCCATGCAGCCATCCAGTTTGACCATCACCAGTTTTTGAAGATAATTTCTCCTGTCAATTTTGTATTCTGAATTCTTTATCAAAAAAACCAAGTGTGCATGAGTATATGGACTTATGTCTGAGTCTTCAATACTAATCCATTGTCAATATGGCTGTTTTTGAGTCAATACAATGCAGTTTTTACTGTTATAGCTCTGAAGTATACTTGAGCTTGAGGATGGTGATATCACCAGCATTTCTTTTATTATTTAGAAATTTTTTATTTATCCTGTCTTTCCTTCTTTTCTTATTTTTTTATTTTTTTTCATGTGTGTGTTTCTATATGAAGCTGAAAATTGTACTTGTTCTGTTAAGAATTGTCTTGGGATTTGGATGGGGATTTCATTGAATCTGTAGATTGCTTTTAGTAGGGTGGTCATTTTTACTATGTCAAGCCTATTGATCCACAAGTCTGGGAGATCTTTCCATCTTCTGATATCTTCTTCAACTTCTTTTCTCAATGTCTTAAAGTTTTTATCATACAAGTGTAGATGAATTTCTAAATGATCTTATTAAATAAAAAACACGAAGCCAAATATGGAGGTGAAAGCATTAGAGAAAGATTAGGGAAATAGGGAAAGCCACAGCTAACTTTACTTCACCACTTCGGCAGCTTTCAAATGTGAGTTACTCCCTGTCTACCCATGCCTTTATTGCTTTGCTGTTCTGTCCTCTCATTGTCTGTCTTAGCCCAGTTACCTCACTTCCTCTTCCTACACAGCTCTCTCACCTTCTTTCTGTCTGTACAGACCTCCAGGTCTCTATGGTTGGTACTGGGATTAAAGGCGTATGTCATCATGCTTGGCTCTGTCCCCTAGTGTAGCCTTGAATACACAGAGATCCTGCCTGTTAAGGGATAGGATTAAGGGTATGTGCTACCAGTGCCTAACTTCTTTGTTTACTTAAAATGGCGTGCTATTTCCTCTGATCTTCAGGCAAACTTTATTTATTGAAGCACAAATAAAATATCACCACATTTCAGCACAAATAAAATATCACCACATGCAAGTCTTTCACTTGCTTAGAGTTACTGAAAGACATTTTTTGGGAAGCTATTGTGAAAAATGTTGTTTCCATGATTTCATTCTTGGTCCATTCTTCATTTGTATATAGAAGGACTACTGATTTTTACATGTTAATTTTGTATCCAGCTACTTTTCTGATAGTATTTACCAGCTACAGGAGTTTAGAGGTTAATTTTTAGAGTCAATTATATATACAATCATATCATTTGCAAACAATGGGATTTTGATTTATTTTTTATCCTGTTTATATTCAATTGATCTTCTTCAATTGCCTTATTGCTCTAGCTAAGACTTCAAGTACTATATTGGAAAGATATGGAAAGAGTGGACAATAATGTCTTGTTTCTGATTTAAGTGGAAATGCTTTGAGTTTTCTACATTTTGGTTGATGTTTCCTGTGGGATTGCTGTAAATTGCCATTATTAGGTTGGGTTAAGTCCCTTTTATCCCCAGCCTCTCCAGGACTTTTATCATGAAGTGGCATAGAATTTTGTCAAAATCATTTTTTTTTCATCTAATGAGATTATCATTCAGTTTCTGGCTTTCAATCTGTTTGTCTGGTGGGTGACATTCATGGATTTTCTTATGCTGAACCATTCTGTATTGTGGGAGCCCACAGAGGTTTCCTAGTGAGATCTGAGCTTGCTTGCTTTACCCAGCAGGTATGCATTAGAGGATTGCTTGACCACATGTGTGGTTACCAGGTGTTTGGAAGGGTCTGCATTTGGCTGTGCTAGGGGAAGGTCTTTTGTTCTACTCCTTGGCATTCCTTTAAAAAGCCCTTTAGAAGAGACAGTATACGCTAGTGGATGAGGATCCAGGCCCTCCTGAGGCTATCCTGTGTTTCCATCTGTCTCTCTTTCCCATCTACATTTCTATCAAATCTCTTATGCTGGGGAAAAAGGTGGGGGCAGACCCCCCCACCCTGTATATCTCGGATGATCATGGTGGATGAACTTTTTGCTATGTCCTCAGATTTCATTTGCAAGCACTTTATTGAGAATTTTTGCATCTGTGATCTTGAGGGAAATTGATCTACAATTCTCTTTATTGCTTCATTATGTGAGTTAGGTGTCAGGGTAACTGTTGCCTTATAAAGGGAAATGGGAATTTTCCTATGTTTCTATTTTGTAGAATAATTTGAAGAGTGTTGGTGTTAATTCTTCTTTATTGTGTAGTAAAATTTGGCACTGAAACTTTTTGGCCCTGGGTTTGCTTGTTTGTTTTGTGGGAGGGGAACTTTTAATGACGGCTTCTTTTTCAGTAGAGCTGATAGATCTGTTTAAATTGCTTGTCTGATCTGGGTTTAACATTGGTATGTGGTATACTTCAAAAAAGTCATCCATTTCTTTTACACTTTCTAGTTTGGTGGAGTACAGGTCCTGATAGTATGTCCTTATGATTCTTTTGATTTCCTGTGTCTGTGGTTATGTCCCCATTTTCTTCTCTAATTCTCTTAATTTAGATCTTCCCCACCTTTTTTTGCCAGTCTTACTCATTTTCTCAAAAGAAATGTATTCTTTGCTTCCCTGGTTCTTTGTATTTTTTTTTTGCCTGCTTCTTTGGTTTCTGTGTCATTGCTTGCTTCTATGTGATTGTGTTCTGCCCTTAGTTTAATTATTATTTTTTATCATTTCTGGGTGTTGTTTTTGTTGTTGTTGTTCTAGAGCTTTCTGGTGTGCTGTTAAGTTGCTAGTGTGAGATCTCTCCCATTAGTTTACGTTGATACTTAGTGCTGTGAACTTTCCTCTTAGAACCACATTCCTCATGTCCCAGGATTTACATATGTTATATTTTTATTTTCATTCAATTCCATAAAAATTTCCTTTTTGACTCATATTTTACTCAAATGTCTTCATTCACAGTTTATATCTTACAGTTTTTTTTTTCTGCATTAAAAGATTTAGTTTAGACCTACATGGACATTATGAGGTGATGGAAGCAACAGATGCATTGCACACCAATAGCCTTTAGCATATCTTCAAAGAAGATGGAGTAGAAATGAATAACCATGAAATTGTTAACAAAAATTATAGGCAAAACCACCATGTATACTTTTATAAAGCTGAGCATTGAGTCACAAATACAATTTTTTCTGAATATATTTCCTTCTTTTTAATCTCTTTAGAGTCTGTGCCAAGGATGAAAAAAAAAAAAAAACAGGAAAAAAAAAAAAACCACGAGGCTACCATGAGGTGATGATAGGGTAAAATCTTTAATGCTTTGTTTCTTTTCTTTTCTTTTCTTTTTTTTTTTTTTTGGTTTTTCGAGACAGGGTTTCTCTGTGTAGCTTTGCGCCTTTCCTGGAGCTCACTTGGTAGCCCAGGCTGGCCTCGAACTCACAGAGATCCGCCTGGCTCTGCCTCCCGAGTGCTGGGATTAAAGGTGTGCGCCACCAACGCCCGGCTGCTTTATTTCTTTTAATACGTATTTTCACTCAGTGTTTTCGTTAACTTTTTTTTTCTTACCCAATTCCTCCCTGATCCTTCCCATGTCCCTACCCACTCAATTTCTTGTTCTCTCTGTCTCTCTTCTCTCTCTTCTCTCTCTCTCTCTCAAAGAAACAAACAAATTATAAAAAAGGAAAATCAAAACAAACAAAAATTGACAAGACAAAAGTGCCCAAACAAAACAAAAGACTAGTAAAGAAAGACTGAAATCCATTATGTATTTTCCAAGTACTCTTGAGCATCGGGTCTTCCTTGATTATAGTTGACATAACTAATGACATTCCATTGAAGAAAACAGATTTTTTTTTTCTCCCCAATAGGCATCAATTGTAAATTGCTTCTTGATTGAGATTGAGACATTGTGTCCACCTCCAATTTTAAATGCTGGAATCTTGTCTAGCTTCAACTTGTGTAGGGATTGTGAGTATTGCCACAGTTTCTGTGAAGTTCACTCTTTACCCTCATTCTGATGTAGGCCTAATCAAATGAGACAGATGTCAGTGGAAATACCAACCTCAAGTCATTCTTGGACTATACAGGGAAGCACTTTGTGTTCTACTTACTAACTCATAGTTCAGATTCCTCATCCTGTTTTTTCTTCCATGCCTTTCAGGATGGTGTCTGGGAACTTGATAACAAAGTACTCTCAATTACATTCTGCTTCTGCCTAGTTATGCTTAAGGCAGAATATTTCTTTTTAAATTCTCTATGTGGTACTCCTTTACTAATTACAGAAAACAATAAAATTATCCGTTAAATTTGAAAATTAGATCTATTATGGTTGATATATAATCATATAGATAGATCTTATTCTGTTAATATTCAGAGTGAAGAAATTTGAACATAACATAGGAATTTATTCTTCTAATATACTCTGCTATGAAAGGTTCAAATTTAACTTTATGCCAGGTGTCTAGGAAGTTATCAAACTGTGCATTAATTCTTGCCAAAAGCATTCATTCACATGCTTCAGAAAATGTGGCTTTCTTGAGTCTCAGCAATTCCTCTGCAAGGGAGTTTCTACAAAGTTTTCACTGAAAGTTTGAGTTCCATGAGATCACTCTCCATATCATAGCCTCAACTGAATTACCAAAATCTAGGATGGTTCATGAGAAATGGTACATGCAAAAGAAATATGAGTTGAATAAATTCATGTCAATTTTGTAATAAGGTCACAATTATCAATGACAGGGCTTCTCAACCGTGATACCACTGACATTTTAAGGCAGTTGATTTTTGGAAGGATGAAAGAACTTTCCTTTCTCTCTGCTTAATTGGCATGAGTCTAAGCATAAATCTGCATTAGTACATTAGTATCTCTATGTAGGTACTATGAGTACAACCCATTTATTCACCCTGCCAAGCCATCATGATTGTTATGAATTTCCATAGCGATAAAGTTCTATTTTAGCCTTCATAATAAATTTACTTTAAAAATAACATTTAATTTAAAGTCTACTTTAAATGGTATTTAGATTTATTTAAGCTACTTTTTATTGTTTGAGAATATTACACATGCACAGAAAGTTTTGTTGAAATTCATCCCATATTTCCTTTCCTGTCTTTTCCCTCCCAAGTTCAAGTTTTTTTTTAATTTAATTTTTTAATCAGATGAAGTAACTTAGTACTGCCTATATGTGCAGGGATATGAGGCTATATACTGAAGCAAGCGTAGTTTCTCAGAGGTCACATCCATGAAGAAAACTGAGCACTCTTTACCCAGAAACCTTCGGCTACCAAGTGTGCTTCAGAGAAGAGTGGGACTTCATGAGCATCCCTTTTAGGATCTTCACTGGCTTTATCATGTGAAGGTTTTGCGAAGACAGCCACAGCTACTGTGAGTTTGTATATGTAATGGACCTGCTATGTGTGGCAAATTCTGTTATACTACAGTCATCCATTAAATGCTGGGCCTTACAGTCTCCATATGCTCTTTTCTGTGAGGATCTCTGACCCTCAGCGATAAGAAATGTGATATAGATGGCCCATTCAGAGTTAAGCCCTCCAAAACACAAGAATATTAGCAGATTTGTGTGACATCCTAATGCATAAATTACTACATTTCAGGAGGAATTGGTGATAAGTCTGTGTGGTGGTGGTGGGGAGGAGTGATGCAGAACTCACACATTCCCTACTTGAATCTTTATGTGTTGGCAGAATTATAAATTAGCACAGATACTGTGGGAAACAGAATGAAAAGAGATTTAACAATTCATCAGAAATTTAAAAACCAAGTGCCATCTTATTCCTCAGTCTCACCTCTGGATAGCTATCCAAGCAATTAGAGATTACAGTGGATGTCGTGCCTACACTCTTGTCTTAACTGTCCTTTTATTCTCAGGAGATAAAATATGATATATGTGCAGCATCAGAAGATGGATGAGAATGGTTTCATGAGTATATGTGTTTGAAAATTATGGGATAATATTCTGCCTTTCAAAAAAGTATGGTATCTGTCACTTTGAACAAAATGAATGAACCTGGAGGACATGACTTAGAAAAATAAACCAGGTACAGCAAAGAAAACACTGTAGGATTTCACTTCTGTTAGAATCTGACAATACTGGATTCATCAGAGTAGAGAGTGGGAATTTTGAATCCAGGGGCTAGAATGGGAGAGGTAGTTGAAAGAATGGAGATTTTGATGTCGGTTAGATAGAAGAATATATTTTGGTGTCCTGTTGTACAGAATAAATACCTATGATTCACGATAATGCTTTGACTGTTTCAAAATTGCTGGAACAGATTTAAATATTTCACTACAAAAATAATATATATTTAAAGAATTGGTTAATTGATTTGAAAATCTTCAATGTAAACATATTAAAAGATTTCATTGTAGTCCATAAATATTTAATGTGAATATCTTAATTTTTAATATTTTTCTTAGTTCCCTGATAATTTCATACAAGGTGTCTGGATTATATTTACTCTCACATCTGAATGAAATGTCCCCAATATTCTAAGCATTTGACTACTTGGTCCCTGCCTGGTGACATTGTTGGGTAGGTTTAAAAGGAGTGATATCGCTAGAGGGAGTATGTCACTAAGGGTTGGCTTCGAGGTTTGTGCCATTTCCAGTCCTTTCTCTCTGAATCTTGCTTATAGTTCAAGATGTGAGCTCTCAGCTGTTGTACCTCTACTTTGTCATCATGGACTATTATCCCTTTGAAAAGGTAATCCAAATACATTCTTTCTTCTATAAGTTGCTGTGGTCATGTTGCTTTATCACAATAAAAAAATAAATAAATAAGACATCCTCTTTCTCCAACTATGGATCCATATTCCCTTCCTTTCCACCCAACTTTGTGTCTGTTATTTTACCATCAATTCTAATTTGTGATTCCTGATATTCTTAGATGTGTAGCCTTCAACTAGAGTGTGTTTGGCTTATCAGGGGGTATGCTGTTAGAGAACACTGACCCCACCACTCCCAGAATCTACGTTACCAATAGTTCCTAAGCTATGGGTGGAACTTTGTGCTTAACTCCCCTTCCCATGCTATGATTTGGTCTGACTTAGGCTTGTACAGGTCTGGTATATGCTTTCACAACTGCTGAGTTCAAATACATAGGCATCCCGCTATGTCCAGAAGACATTTCTCTTGTGGTAAACCACTGTCTATGATTCCAATACTTTTTCTGCCCTCTTCCCCACAGTGATATCTGAGCCCTGAGCACTGCAGTATACATGTTTCATTTATGAATGAAATCTATGCTTTCTCAAATTCTCTGTACCATGGACAATTTTGGGTATCTGTGCTGATCACTATCTACTGCAAATTGAAGGTTTTTAAAGGGAAACTTAGAGATGCCTCAATCTGATGAGGAGGTCAGGAAGCATCATTTATTACTTTAAAATAATAAAATAAGATCACATTCTTGTGTAGAAGAACAACAAAATTAACCACAAATACTAGTGGAAGTGAAATATATTGTATATAGGAATTAATAAATTAAACAATCATATTATGGATTTATTAAATTTTAATATACTTTGCCCACACTGAAATATCTGTTAATGTACAAATGATAAATCTTCATTTTAGTAAATAAAGATAAAACATTCTGTTAGTACACAAAATTTTTTATTTCTTTCTCCATTCCTCCCTTCCTCCCTCTCTCCCCCTCTCTTTCTTTCTTTCTTTCTTTCTTTCTTTCTTTCTTTCTTTCTTTCTTTCTTTCTTTCTTTCTTTCTTTCTTTCTTCTTCTTCTTTCTTCCTTCCTTCCTTCCTTCCTACCTTCCTTTCCTTCCTTCCTTCCTTCCTTCCTTCCTTCCTTCCTTCCTTTCATTCTTTCTTTCTAGAGATTTGCTCTGCATGTTGGATTGGCTTCAGTCTCGTGGATTGGATCCTACTCCTTCAGCTTTCCACTTATTGGACCAGAAGCATGCATGTGCATAATTTTAAATGTTATGTCTTTTTATTTTATATAATTTCTAACAGTATCAGCATGTCATGAAGAATAGTGATCAAGAATTTGAATATTTTTTCTCTTTAGAATAGTTTTCAATTCAAACATTAGCTAAGAATTTGTATTACCAGCAAATCAAGGTGGCTGAGTACTTTGTAAGTTTTTACAGTTTTTCCAAAGACTCACTTCATAGTTGAGCTATCCAGTTTCTCTCCTGAAATGGAGCCCTATGAGTTCTATAGAGCCTCTTTAGAGAAACAATCATGTTTGGCAAAGGTATCATAATTAATTCACTTATAGAATACTTTAAGAATAATATGCTGGCCGGGCAGCGGTGGCACATGCCTTTAATCCCAGCACTCGGGAGGCAGAGCCAGGTGGATCTCTTTGAATTCGAGGCCAGCCTGGTCTACAGAGCAAGATCCAGGACAGGCACCAAAACTACACAGAGAAACCCTGTCTCAAAAACAACAACAACAACAAAAGAATGATATGCCTTGGGGATGTAATCTACAATGTAATGACTATGATTAGTAATGCGCAGCTGAAATTTGCTAAGAGAGATCTTAAGCATTCTCGGCAGTTACACATACAGAGAGGCACCACATGAGGTGATGTATGTGCTAATTAGCTTAGTTTTGCTAAGAATTTTACATTGTATATGAAATGACCATTTCATATACCATGAAAATATTCAATCTTAAGTTTCTATTTCACTCAGTAAAATTAGAAAAAGGTAATTTAAAGATCAGTTTTAATTAGAAGAGACTGTTAAACAACTTATGTTTGTGACATTGAAAGAAATGTGGAACAGTCAACTGCCTGGCAAAGTAGCTTAACACAGAATGTTCAAAGAATAAGACAGTCAGTGACAGTCTTGCTAAGGTCATTGCCACCTAGAAAGAATGTATGATACAATTACTGTTTCTACTCAGAAGCCATACCAATCAGAAGCTTTGCAAGGCTCTTCTGATGATGGACACATTTGTTTAAAACTGTTTATCTGAACATATAAAATATTTTAAACTAATTGTTGGTCTTTAAAAACAGATTCAATAATCTACCCTATTATCCTGTAATATCTATACTATCCCCAAGTGTTGTGGGAAGTCTTTCTGTATGCTGTGAATATGTGTTACTCCCATTGGCTAGTAAACAAAGTTCTTTGGGGCTATGGCAAGGCAGCTTAAAGGCAGGCAGGAAATCCAAGGAGAGACAGGATGAAGGCAAAGGAAGATGCCAGCCTGCCACCCAAGGAACAACATGCCAGCACACAAGTAAAGCCACTGAACACATGGCAAAACATAGACTAATATAAATGGGTTGATTTAAGATATACGAGCTAGCTAGCAAGAATCTTGAGCCATAGTCCATTCAGTTCATAATTAATATAAGCTTCAGTGTGTTTACTTGGGTCTGATCAGCTGTGGGACCAGACAGGACACAGGAAAACTTCTCTACATTTGGTTCTCACTGTTGGTAGTTGATCTACATAGACCTAAAAAAAGCTTAAGATTCTGAATGCACAGAAACAGAGTTACACTAGGCTTCCTAGTCTCACAGTTTCATGCCAGTAGCAGAGTAGAGACTCATCTCCCATTAGCTGCCTGTGAGATGGAGCTGTCCACCAGCCACCATGAGCTAAACAGCATGGCAGATTCCCACTAGAATACACAGTGGTGTCTCCAAGCTGTGCAATGTACAGCTTGATAGATTTGGCTTTTACTAGTAAAGAAAAAAAAAACACAAAAGAAAAGAAAGAAAAGGTTTCTATGCTACAAAGGTTTCTATGCTACAGGCTGCTGGATGGAAGCATGGACCCACTGTCTCACAGAGTTGGCAGTGAGCAAGGCTCCCAGAGCTGGTGGTAAACTTACTACTGCCATATTGGGAAGGTGAGATGGGTGGAGTCAGCAGCCAAGGTTGCCCCATTCAGTCCTAAACACCACGCAGTTTAGCAGTTTAAAATCTCTCCTCTTTAGTTCTATAGCCCATTTCTTAATTGGACCGTCGGGCATTTTGATGTCTAATTTCTTGAGTTCTTTATGTATTCTGGATATCAGTCCTCTGTCAGATGTGGGGTTGGTGAAGACCTTTTCCCATTCTGTAGGTTGTCGCTTTGCCTTCTTGACCATATCCTTTGCTCTACAAAAGCTTCTCAGTTTCAAGAGGTCCCATTGATTGATTGTTCCTCTCAGTGTCTGCTACTGGTGTTATATTTAGGAAGTGATCACCTATGCCAATGCGTTCAAGACTACTTCCTACTTTCTCTTCTAGCAGGTTCAGAGTAGCTGGATTTATGTTGAGGTCCTTGATCCACTTGGACTTAAGTTTTGTGCACAGTGAAAGATGTGGATCTATTTGCAGCCTTCTACATGTTGATATCCAGTTATGCCAGCACCATTTGTTGAAGATGCTTTCTTTTTTCCATTGTATGCTTTTGGCTTCTTTGTCAAAAATTATATGTTCATATGTGTGCAGATTAATGTCAGGGTCTTCAATTCGATTCCATTGGTTCACAAGTCGGTTTTTGTGCCAGTACCAAGCTGTTTTTATTACTGTAGCTCTATAGTAGAGCTTGAAGTCAGGGATCGTGATGCCTCCAGAGGTTGTTTTATTGTACAGGATTCTTTCGGTTATCCTGGGTTTTTTGTTTTTCCATATGAAGTTGAGTATTATTCTTTCCAGGTCTGTGAAAAATTGTGTTGGTATTTTGATGGGGATTGCATTGAATCTGTAGATTGCTTTTGGTAAAATTGCCATTTTTACTATGTTAGTCCTGCCTATCCATGAGCATGGGAGATCTTTCCATTTTCTGACATCTTCAATTTCTTTTTACAGGGATTTAAAGTTCTTGTCATATAGGTCCTTCACTTGCTTGGTTAGCGTTACCCCAAGGTATTTTATGTCATTTGTGGCTATTGTAAAGGGTGATGTATCTCTGATTTCCTTCTCAGCCTCTTTGTCAATTGTATATAGGTGGGCTACTGATTTTTTTGAGTTGATCTTGTATCCTGCTATGTTGCTGAAGGTGTTTATAAGCTGTGTCAGTTCCTTGGTTGAATCTTTGGGGTCACTCAAGTATACTATCATGTCATCTGCAAATAGGGAAAACTTGACTTCTTCCTTTCCCATTTGTATCCCCTTAATCTCTTTATGTTGTCTTATTGCTCTGGCTAGAACTTCAAGTACTATATTGAATAAGCATGGGGAGAGCGGACAACCTTGCCTCGTTCCTGATTTTAGTGGAATTGTTTTGTGTTTCTCTCCATTTAATTTGATGTTGGCTGTTGGCTTGCTGTAAAATGCCTTTATTATGTTTAGGTATGCTCCCTGTATTTCTGATCGCTCCAAGACCTTTATCATGAAGGGGTGTTGGATTTTGTCAAATGCCTTTTCTGCATCTAGTGAGATGATCATGTGGTTTTTTTTCTTTGAGTTTGTTTATATGGTGTATTACATTGACGGACTTTCGTATGTTGAACCACCCTTGCATCCCTAGAATGAAGCCTACTTGATCATGGTGTATAATTGTTTTGATGTGATCTTGGAGTCTGTTTGCCAGTATTTTATTGAGTATTTTTGCATCAATGTTCTTGAGAGAGATTGGTCTGTATTTCTCTTTCTTTGTGAGAATTCTCAACAGAGGAAACTCAAATGGCTGAAAGACATTTAAGGAATTGCTCAACATCCCTAATTATCAGGGAAATGCAAATCAAAACAACTCTGAGATACCACCTTATGCCTGTCAGAATGGCTAAGATCAAAAACACTGAGGACACCTTATGCTGGAGAGGATGTGGAGCTAGGGGAATCCTCCTCCACTGCTGGTGGGAATGCAAGCTTGTATAGCCACTTTGGAAATCAATATGGTGCTTTCTTAGAAAATTGGGAATCAATCTCCCCCAAGATCCAGCTATACCACTCTTGGGCATATACCCAAGGAATGCTCAATCATATCACAAGAGCACTTGCTCAGCTATGTTCATATCAGCATTGTTTGTAGTAGCCAGAACCTGGAAACAACCTAGATGCCCTTCAACTGAAGAATGGATAAATAAAATGTGGTACATATACACAACGGAATACTACTCAGCAGAGAAAAACAATGATATCATGAGGTTTTCAAGCAAATGGAGGGATCTAGAAAAAAATCATCCTGAGTGAGGTAACCCAGACTCAGAAAGACAAACATGGTATGTACTCACTCATAGGAGGATACTAGATGTGGAGCAAGGATGACTGGACTGCTACTCACATCACCAGGGAGGCTACCTGGAAAACAGGACCCCAAGAAAGACCCGGGGATCACCCAATGATGGTGAAATGGATGAGATCTTCATGAACAGCCTGGTCATAAGTGGGGAAAATGAAGGGCAAGGGTCAAGGGAAAGAGAGCTTGGAGGAGCAGGAGACCCCAGATGGATCAAGAACAGAGAGGGAGAACAAGGAATAGGAGACCATGATGAATGAGGACCACATGAGAATAGGAAGAGGCAAGGTGCTAGAGAGGCCCACAGAAATCCACAAGGATACCCCCACAGTGGACTGCTGGCAATGGTCGAGAGACAGCCCGAACTGACCCACTCTGGTGAGGGGATGGCCAAACAACCTAATTGTCATGCTAGTAACCCCATCCAATGACTGAGTGATCTGGAAGCAGAGATCCAAGGCTAGGCCCCAGGCAGAACTCCAG
>CABHPH010162519.1:0-46056 GCA_902168325.1 Peromyscus nudipes | reverse complement strand
GGGGGGGGGGGGAGCCATATCATGGGTTCTTCTAAATGGGCCAGCCTTCCTGCCATCCAAAGCACACTGTCAACAACTTGTGTAGTGTGACCATTTCCAGTCCCATGCAAAGAAGGAGGCCTCACTGCACATCCACTCTGGAGATAAGCAAAAAACATTCCACGGGGTCCTTTTGCAGGAGAGGGGGCTGGTGGGGCTTCACACACCACTCTATCTGTGTCTTCCCAAGATTAGCAGCAGCACAGAGCAGCATTGCTCAATAGATGGCTGGGCCCCAAGAGCAAAACGTCATTGTCCTCAGGCAGGATTCAAACCTAGAGGAGATATTTTTCAAACTTCTTACGACTCCCTTGGAAGACTCTGTGCCTCTCAGTCAGCAGTGATCTTCAAGACAGAGGTCCGGAGGTGGCTTTGCTGCTAACTCTAGTCCCTGCTTCTACAAACAGCAATAGAAGACCATGAAGCTACCTGGCCCTATTATGTGATGCACTACAAAGCCCAAAGTTAGGGGTGTACCAACGGGCGTGAAGGAAACACAAATGTGCCCTCACCTAGGATGCCCATCTGCTGTGGGATGTTCTGTATGGCAAATGTGTTGCTAATAAAACACTGATTGGCCAGTGGCTAGGCAGGAAGTATAGGCGGGACTAACAGAGAGAATAAAAAGAGCAGGAAGGTGGAAGGAGACGCTGCCAGACGCTGCCAGCCACCGCCAGGACAAGCAGCATGTAAAGATGCCGGTAAGCCACGAGCCATGTGGCAAGGAACAGAATTATAGAAATGGATTAAATTAAGATAGAAAAAAGTAGATAGCAAGAAGCCTGCCACGGCCATACAGTTTGAAAGCGATATAAGTCTCTGTGTTTACTTGGTTGGGTCTGAGCGGCTGTGGGACTGGCAGGTGAAAGAGATTTGTCCTGACCGTGGGCCAGGCAGGAAAACTTAAGCAACACCCATCCCAAGAGGCACAGTGGTAAAAGAGTTGGTTATAGCCCTGAAGCCAGATTGCTGGGGTTAGAACTCTGTCTCTACCACCTATTAGCAGGACCCCTCCCTTGCCTCAGTTTCCTCATTAGCAAGATGAGGTTGGCACTTGTACTGACCTCTAGTCCTAGGGATGAGGACGGACCAGAACAAACACACGCCAAGCACTTGGCACAGCGAGCAACAAAGTCCCGTGAGTGTCCACTGCTGTTCTGGTGACATTAGCATGGACATTGGTGCTGTCAGTCATAGCCCAGCGTAGAGACGGGTGTGGGTGTGAGCAGGGGGGAGAAGAGGAAAGAAGGGAAAACACAGCCTTTTGGTTGCCGGGTCCTTTCCCGGGAGCCCCCAGGGTTTTGTGTGATGACATTTCATTCTTTTTTTTTTTTTTTTTAAACCAGAATGAGAAATGTAGGTTCTATGTCAGAATCATTGCAAATTCCAAATTAAGGAGGTTTCATGGACCCCTGAAAGACGCCAGAGGGAAAATTGGTGGATGGGGTGTTTTTCAGCTGTCAGGGGAAGCTAGCTGATTGATTGAATGACTTGATCAATAGACCCAACGGACAGCACCCAGGGAGTTGGGCACAGGCAAGAAAATGGGGTGAAGACAACAGGAACCAGCAGGTGGGAGGAGGTGGCCACAGGGCCAGAGGAAGAAAGGGATGTGGTTACTCCAGAAACTGCGGAGATGGTCCATCTGGGTCGTGGGGACATGTCCTGTCTGGAGGTTAAATGTACCAAACTATAGTTCTTTGAGGGTGCTAGGTTTCCTCACAACTCACTGTGGGTCCTCAGGCAAGTCACTATCTTTTTCTGAGCCTCCTGTTGTACCTCCCTTGAGACCTTTGGGGATTTGAATGATCTGGTGGGTCTTATATATCTGATGAAGTGCTTGGTGCTTAATAGGGTCTCGTTGAATATGGAGACCCTTCACTCTGACACTACAGTTGGGGGGTGATGACTAATGATCCATGGTGTTACCCCCAAAAATAGTGAGAAAGAGGCAAAAAGATGTGGGTAACTCCAGAGTCTAAGAAGAATCAGATTCTCCAAAGTCCCAGCACTGGAAAGGCTCTTCAGAGGTCATGGCAAGGTGTTTCAGGTTCCCCAAACTCTTCCAGGCAAACCGGAAATCACGCTGTCTCAAAACCTGATGAATGAGAAAGGAGAGCCATGGGGCTCCTTACCACATGGAAATTCTTTTTCGTATTGGACTTAACAAGCTTCTTTAGATCGTAATTGCAATTATAATTACGATAAGACATTGTACTCAGCCTAATAAGTATGTGTTTGCTATAACCATCTAAACACATAATGTATTATTATCCTCGTCTCTCCAAAACAAGGAAACTGAGAGCTGAATACTCGAGTGGCCTCGTCCAGCATCATGCAGCATATGCTGCTGTGGCCTTAGTGGTTCCAGAGTGTGGTAGAAGAAAACTAAGCATTAGAGAAGTCAGGTGGGATGGCTGACCTGAGCCTCGAAGAATGAGTGAGGCTTCCCCTGGCAGAGACAGGGAGAGAAGGGAATCTAGGCAAAGGAATGGGCTTGCGCAAAGACAGGAAGACTCCAAGAGTCCCCCCACCCCAAATAGCTATTTACAATGAATAATTGCAGTCACAGTGACAGCTAACACTGACAGAGTGCCTTCTCTACACCAGGAAAGGTCTTATGCATCCCGCCTGTGTCTTCTCCGAGAGCCAGATACTGTAATTATCGCCATGTTGCCAGACACGGAAAAGGGCTCATCTGAGATCACAGCTTGAAAACAGCAGCACCAGCTCTAAGCTCCAGTCAGCTTGATCCCAACGCTCCCAGTGGCTCCTAACTGTTAAATGCCTCCCTGTTATCAGTTGAGAAACCACGGAGCTTTAAGAACTGTTCATACCTGTGTGGTAGAGAGATCTCCTAAGATGTCCCAGTACACACACACACACACACACATCTGAGCTCCCTTTGGGGCCAAGAAGAGCCCATCAAAATCCGTAAGAGGCAATCACGAGTCTGGCTACCTAATAAAGAGAAACTTCCCTAATAAACTCACGATTCTCAGGTAATGGGTTTGACTTTTAAAAGGCTGATAAACGTCTCCACGGAGGAGCAGACCTTTGCCAAAAGCTGCGTTTTCCCAGTTGACGTGGAGAAGCCATGTATGTCCGTGAGGGAAAGGACTGACGCCGGAGCTGGAATCGAGCAACAGCTACTGTAGTGTAAAGCTAGACGTTGCCTTTCCCCAGAGTTCCCTGTCTCCCCCAGGGAGAAGAGGGCTGGAGAGGCAAATGATGGGGCCTCTGGGGTGAGCCTAAGAAGGGAGAAAGGGTGATCTGAGAACATGCTGATGATGGTTACCAGAGCTTCTGAAAGCTTTCTCCTGATTGGTGGAGTTGGTATGGAGCCTTTGTTACCACTGTCAGAACTGGCATCAGTACTGTAACCCTCACCACCACCACCACCATCATCACCACAATCACCCACCGATATCATCACCATCATCATCTTCACTAGTATCTTCCCCACCATCATCACCACCGTCATTACCATCACCATTAGTCACCATTATTTTCACGACCATCTTCACCACCATCACCACCATCATTCACACCACCATCACTATCCTCACCATTACCCTCACCACCACCACCACCACCACCACCACCACCACCACCACCACACAAACAAGCAAGCGAACAAAAAATAACATCAATCATTTACTGAGTGTCCATGAAATGTCCTAAGCATGTCCCATGGACCCTTACTCAGCACTGGCCCTGCCTTGAAGCAAAGGAGTAGGTCTTTGGTACAGTGGCGTCAGGAAGTCCCTGGCTGTAGGTTGCCATGCCTCTAGAGTTGGACAGAATCTCCTGGAAATGAACATCCATGGGGAGTTTGCAGACAGCATGTTGGTTCTCTTTACATGGTATTGAGAATCAGGAGTCTGGTCAACCATCTGCACTTATTCCAGCTGCAGAGATGAAGGTCTCCGCTCTGCTCCTGACCCTCCGAGTGCCCTGCCCTCAACACTTATTCCCCCCAGACTACAGCTTATCCATGCTTCGGCTCAGTGTCCTGCAGGGACAAATGCCAACCCTGGGATCCAGTAATACAGTTAACCCAGAGAGATGGACCAACAGCCCCTCCAGTGGCTCCAGCAATGTGAGACGAGGTATCTGACAGCTGCCCCCATGGAAGCCCTTTTATCTCAGTTCTCTGCTGTGTTATTTCAAAACTAACGAGCCCAGACCTCAGGAGCTCATCCGCTCGCTGCTTGCCGCCTGCCATCGAGATTTGTGACTTGTCCGCTCGGCCCTCTCTGCGGATTTCTGCAGCTGCTTAACCCTCTGCTTGTTAAGAATGTTGTCCCCAAACTGCATGTAGCCTTGGGCATCAGGAGTGTATGTGTGGGTAGGGAGGAAGCTGTGTGGTGTACGTGGACATGTGTGCATTTATGTGTGTGTGTATCTCGGGATTCCTCTGCCTGCAGGAACTCCCAGAAGAGTCCAGTGGATGTGTGTCCCTGAATGGAGGGAGAGGGACAGTTCCATCCTTGGGTTACTAAGGAAGTCACAATGGGGGATGGGGGCACATTATTGACAGGTACTGAAGCAGTCATTCATCCTGGTAGGCACCAAAGCTAACTCTCAGGGTAGAAGCTTCGCAACAGACACTTGAGGGCACCCCAACTATACTCCCTCTTCTCCTCTGCCCAGAGCTCCTCACCTCAGGCTCTTTGGGGGGAAAAGCCGTCAGAATCAGCAATGAGTGGGTCCCCAAGGGCAACCTTGGAAGTGCGGCCAAGTGCCAGGCACTGTCTAAGCTCTGGGTATATGTTGTCTCTTTCCTTCCCCACAGCAGCTCTGCCAGGTGACTGCCTTTCAGAAGGAAAGAAGGGACTGGGTCGAGGTCACCGGGCTGGTGGGTGATCAGGCCGATTATCTGTCAGTTCTTGTCTGCAGCTCTTCACACCCTCCTGGACCAGACTCAGCCTCCTGCACCCGGTTGGCTGTGCTTCCTACAGACAGACATCTCTCCTCCCCGCGTTCTTTCATTCTCAGATGTTTTTCACTTCTCTGGAATAACATGTGATATGCCCTCCTGCTAGACTTCAAACTTAAGGGAAGGAAGGACTCATGTAAAATGATACTTAGCTGAAAAGTGAGAGGGTGAGGAGCTAATGAAGTGACGGATGAATGAATGAATGAATGAATGAATGAATGAAAATGAATGCATCTAAATGGGAGAACTGGACCTTTCTGCACTTCATGAACATGTCTTAGGAGCCAGTCCATCAGGCTGGAGCACTCCTACTGAGCCATCTTATTACCCCCAAACTCCCCTGGGACAAGGACCTCAGAGTTGCCTCCCTGTGCAGTCCCCATCAGTCTAGCCTGGTGTTCCACCTTACCCTAGATGGTCCTGACTCTGGCTTTTACTGTACCGGATGCCAGCATCTCTCAGATGCGTTTCTTGGTTCCTGTGGGTTCACCAAAGCCCAGGCTCCTGTATCCTACTGCCCGCTGACCAGCCCTGTGAGGGTATCTAGCTGGCATCTCAAATTCACATTTGGGGGACCGGCTTGTGCGGCCCCGCCCCTCCCTGAGGACCTGTAAGCAGTTAGCAGTAGCCGGGGAAGGGAGAGAGATGTTCTTGAGCAGGGTAGTGACTGGCAAGGTGTCCACGCATCTGTAAGCAACCATGATGAAACTCACTGGATGGCCAAAGTAAGTAAATAAAAAGATAGGAAAGTAGAGAAGCAGCTGGTTGAGAAGAGGGAAGAGTGTCAGGAGGGGCTGGGTAGTGGCAGCGCACGCCTTTAATCCCAGCACTTGGGAGGCAGAGCCAGGTGGATCTCTGTGAGTTCGAGGCCAGCCTGGGCTACAGAGTGAGTTCCAGGAAAGGCACAAAGCTACACAGAGAAACCCTGTCCCGAAAAACCAAAAAAAAAAAAAAAAGTGTCAGGAGGGGGTGAGAGGTGGCGATGGGGGTGAGCATGATCAAAATACATTATAGACATGTATGAAAATGCCGAAATGAAACCTGGCGTGGCGTGTAATTAATATATCCTAATGAAAAGTATTATCTCTAAGACTGAACTCCAGAGCACCGTACTCCTCTCCCAGCTCAGTGAGAGACAGTTCCACCCTCCTGGCAGCTCAGGTCACACACTTTGGGGGTGATCTTTGTCCTCTCTCTCACGGCCAGTCCATGTGCAAACCCTGTTGATGCTGATTCCACCTTGGCTGTCTGAGGGTCCGGCCCTTGCTAATCATGATGTTAGCTCTGCACCAGCTCTGCCCACCAGCCTCCCTCTGGTCTCACCGTGGATCTTACCAGCTCCTTGCTGTCTCCCCTGAGTGAGTGCCCAAGGAGATTTCTTAATACCTGAGTCACACCATGATGCCTTGGCTCAGAACCCACCAACAGCTTCTCATCTTACTGAAATGAAAGTCCAGCTCCCGGCCATGGCTCTGCAGATATTTATACTCTCTCTCTCTCTCTCTCTCTCTCTCTCTCTCTCTCTCTCTCTCTCTCTCTCTCTCTCTCTCTCTCATCTACCCATCGTCTCAATAACTATGCACTGAATGGAGGATAGTTGAACAGTTGTTGGTAGCCCCTCTCAGGAGTTTTCCCTCTCCCAGTTCTTGGACCAAGTCTCTCCTCGTTGTGCTGGACTTAGGGTCTCCTCTGAGTCAAAGCTCACCCCGACCTGAAATCCAAGTGGCTCGTGTGCACATTAAGTCCCGAGAAGCAGATGTTCACATGGCTCTTCTTCCTCATCTCCGACCTTCCATCCTCCATGCACCCCCCCCATCTGTCTATTCTAACCCGCTGTGTCCTGTGTAGTCATGAGAAGTTTCCCTGCTCTGCCTGCCTTTCCTCTCTGCTATCCTGACCCGTTTCTATTCATCCTTCAGGGAACTCACCTTGGTCTCCTGACCGCATTCTCCAGGCTGGGTTAGGTGCTGGTCTGTGGGGCACCCCAGCCCCTCAGATGTCTCTCTGCCAGACAACTTAGTCCTATGCATTTTATTTTCCGGTTTAGGGAATCCCCCTCCCCTTCCATGATGAAACTCCTCCAGGGCAGAAACCGTGGCTTGGTGTGGACTTTTGTGTTCTTGTAATCTGCCATGAAGTTGTTACTCGGTGAACATCTGTCAGGCAATGAATGGAAGGCAGAGGAAAACATCATCTTGTGAAACTTTGGTTTTTCATTCAGTTTTTTTACTAAAATGAGCGTGACTGTCCCAGCATCCAAATGACACTTCCCACAGCAGCACTGTCCAATCCCCAGTCTTCTCTCAAGCTTTGTTGTTTTGTTTTGTTTTTTCCCAGTCGTGATAAGAAAGCTCGAAGGGTCAAGCCTCCTGTAGATTACCTCCAAGCGGGCTTAATTAACTAGATTAACCTTGAAAAAGACTTGGAGTTCCAAGACTCCAGGCCAAAGTCCCAGGAGCCCAGCCACAAATTAGCCACATCCATCTTATTGCTGGACCAGGTCAGTTCCGTGATGAATTCTGGGATTTCTAGGAGACTCAGGAGCCTGGAGGCCTGGGCTTCTGTTGAGTATAGAAAACAGAAGATTCCAGGCCCCTGGCAAGTACAGGGACAGGGGTGGGCCATTGACAATGTTGAGGCAGAACAAGCATGTAGGGCCTAATCACTGCCTGAGAAGCAGGTTCCCTTTTCCTCACTGGGTCTCTGTCCCCAGCAGTGGGAGCGAGGGAGGTTCATCCTGCTGTACCCTGTACAGGGTTTTCATCATCCACTGAGACACCAGGATAGAAACACTGTACACAGAGGCCCAGCTATGGGTGGGATGGAGAAAGTCAGAGTCAGGGATGTCTCAAAGCCAGTGACCAAGGGCCACTTCTCCTTGTGAGAAGATACAGGCCAAAGCCCTGAGATGCCTATGTCCTGCAGACGCCAGAGGAATTCTCCAGCGTGCCCTACATCCCTGCTCAGTACTTCTTTGCAGTTTTGAAGTATTTCTGAGTAGTCCCCCCATCCCCCTCCCTCCCCCTCAGTTGATTTTATTATAAATAGTCTGCACTGCTGGTGGTATTCTGGCTGTGTATTTCCATCTCTAGGCCTCAGTTTCTACACACACACACACACACACATATGCATGCACACGCACGGTGGAACTGGCTGTACCTGCTGGTGGGTTTCTTTAGAACCGCCGTGAGCTGACGGGTGAGAGAGAAGTAGTGTTCATCCCGGTGTCTGGCATTCAGTAAGCTTAAATAGATGCAAACTGCTGTTATGACCAAGGGGTGCAGAAAGAGCACCGGCCAAGCAAACGTAAGGCCACAGCTCCAGGCATGGCTCTGACATGAGTGAGGATGTAGGCTCAGGCAACCCCCTTGTGTCCTGAGACCTCGGTTTTCCCACTCTCTACGGACATTGCCTGGCTCTGAAGCTCTCGGAGTCCGGCCTTGTTTGTCTGTTTCTAAAATCACATTAACTCTGCCTAGGGCTAGGGTCATGAGGGTTGACCTCCAGCCCTGGGCCAAACGAGTGCTTTGTTGGAAGCGGCCAGAAACTCTGCTCCACCCGTGGACGCTTTGATGGAGATGCAAGCAAGCAGCTAGGGACCCAGGCATCTTAGAGAGTTTTGTAGGAAGTTCATCCCTGACTCTTATCAGAGGCGAGGAATCAGCTGCTCGTTGCCATGACTACGGGCAGCAGCACATCAGTGCCAGGTCTCTGATTAGCGGGAATGCAGGGTGGAGGAAGGCCTCAAGGAACCCAGCATCCGTGGCTTCCCCCTCCCTCTGTGAAGCAGAGTGTGCCGGCCCTTAACTCCCTGTCTCAGATGTCCCCTGAAGATCTTGTCTTCTTTTAAGTATTTTTTTAAACTCAACATTGAATAACTATGTGGTAAAAGATGAGGCAGCTGTGGGCATTTTTTTTTTTTTCAGCAGAAACGGGCCCTGAAAAGATGCAGAACTGGAAACAGGGGAGACACGCATGGGTGGGGGCTGAGGCTGAGGTCTGGTTCCACGGAAGGGCTGTGGTGCTTCACCATCTCTTCCTCCTGTCAACTCGGCACCTTGATTTGTACGAGGGGGCAGAGCCTGAGCCACGCCTTCCATATAGGATCAGTCAGCAGAATTCATCAGTTCACGCATCCATCCCTTCACCAGCCAACGGAGGCACCGCTGGACACTCTTTGATTCTTTGGTAGTAAGGAGACCAGTCCCTACCTCAAGAACTCACATCCTCTCCCAGAACATGATCTGTTAAAGGACACAAAAAAATTCTCAGTGAAAGAAGACTGAACTCAGCCAGCCCCTGTGGTTCCTACCACTGGTGAAGAGGGAAGAGTGTGAGATGCGGAAGTCGGGGACAGCTCTCAGCGAAGGTGACCCTTGAGAGAGGACAAGGGGATGGCCAGGCAAGCTGCTGTAGGAGCTACATGCCAGGTGCAGAGGACAGCAAGCGCAAAGGCCCTGAGGCAGGAAAGCTTTGACCTAGTTGAGAAACAGTAAGAAGACCATATGGCTAGAACAATGGGAAAACAAGGAGAGACGCAGGAGGGGCGAACCGAGGCCAGATCATACGGTGGTGTCTTTGGATGTTGTGCTTGATCTGACAAATGGCTATCTGGGGTGTTTCTTGAGCATGTAGAAGCCTGGGTCCACCCCTTTGAGACTCTCATTCCTGGTATCTACAACGGGTCCTAGGATCTCACTCAGAAACATCATCAGGAACCTTTGATACTGTGCCGAGCTTGGGAAACACGGGATTTTAAAGCTCGCACTCTCCCCTCCAATTCTAAGGAAGCTGAGCAGAGCTAGAGATGGCTGAGCCCTTGGGTGCTTGCCACACAAATATGAGGACCTGAGTTCAATCCCCAGCAGCCATGTAAGAAGCCGGCTGTAGTGACACACACTTAAAATCCCAGTTCTGGAAGGGTAGAGACAAGAAGATATTCAGAACTCGTTGGACCTCAGCAAGCAAGCCCCAAGTCCCGGTGAGAGGCCCCATCTCAGAATGGCATCTGAGGTTGACCTCTGGCTTCCCCATGCATACTTGTGTATGCATGTGTGTGTGTATGTGTATACATAGACAGGTGGAGATAGGGAGGCAGGGAGAAGCTCACAAATACACACACACACACACACACACACACACACACAATGTTAGGATGTCTGAAATAAGGTCTTGAATGTTCTATCCTGG
Source organism: Peromyscus nudipes (assembly GCA_902168325.1). Taxonomy (NCBI): domain Eukaryota; kingdom Metazoa; phylum Chordata; class Mammalia; order Rodentia; family Cricetidae; genus Peromyscus; species Peromyscus nudipes. The sequence continues at coordinate 35,885 of CABHPH010162519.1, read as the reverse complement.
AGGACCCTGTTCTTCCCTTCAACACTTCCTGTAGAATTTATTATATTCCTGTTTGTTTTACTGCAGATTTCCCAGTGGGGTACCCCAGTCCAGAAAGCTGAAACTAGTATTGTTGGAGGAAAAGAGGAAGCTAGCACATCCCCCAGTGAACAATTCCAGAAATTTTACTGCAAAGACCTTATCTCTGATCTTACCACTTGCCATCCCTGCATGTGCTGAGGTCTTTGAATTTGAGTCCTTCTGCCTGGTACACACCTCCTCTTTCTGCAGATGCCTGTGCAGGAGGGATGCATTTTATTGTGAAAAAAAATCACTCCCAATCCTCGTGGCTAGAAACAAACCCAACAAGCGGTTGTGTTTCATGGTTTCTATGAGTTAAGAATGTGGCTGTGTAGTTCTGGCTCAGCATATCTCATGAGCTCGTCATCAGATGCTACAAGAACTGTGTCCTCAGTCAAAAGCTTGTCCTGTGCTAGGGGGCTCATATCCACGTGCTCACTCACATGGCTGGATGTTGGTGATGGCTGTTGGCAGCAGACCTCTCCTTGGGGCTGAGTGTTCTTACAACATGACAGATGATGGTCCTTAGAATGATCAGTCAGGGAGAGCAAGGCAAACATTGCCTGGTGATGTAGTTTGCAAGTCATACACTGCTGGGCAGAGGTGGCACACGCCTTTAATCCCTGCATTCAGGAGGTAGAGACAGGCGGATCTCTGTGAGTTTGAGGCCAGCTTGGTCTACAGAGCCAGTGTCAGAGCTACATGGAGAAACCCTAACTTTAAAAAAAAAAGTCATACATGATCACTTCTACAATATTACTCATGGCAAGTGAGTCATTAAATCCATCCAATATTCCAGGGAAGAGCATATGGCTGGCAATAGTGTCATTCAGTCTATGAATACATTTTAGGCCACCTCATTCTGCATGGTCCCTGTCCCTGTTGCTCATCAAAGGGGTCTTCTCTGACTCTGTGGAGTCATAGGGACTCTCCCACTTTCCTAGCCCTCTATGCTCCTCTGTCCTCATCATAATTGGTCACATTCAATAAGTCACATTTTTCATACTTAAGTGATAATGATCTCCTCTGCCATCTGGATATAAACTTCATGGTCACAGTAGCATCCCTGATTGGGTCACTGCCTCCCCACACTGACAACCAGCATTGAGGTTTGGAGATAATGAACTTGGGTTAGCTTGGACCAGGCAGGAGGCACCCTTGATTAGAATCTCCATTCCTCCTTGGCTGGCAGCGACGCCCAGCTCTGCTTCTGAAGATGTGCCAATCAGTGGCTGGCAGAGACAAATGTGTTGTTCTGCCCTTGCTTCCCCATTGACTGGGCTTGGCTCGCTCCCTGGAAACCCTAAGGATCAGGGAACTTATCAGATGCATTCCTTGTGAGTCATAAAACCAGCAGGAGCCTGGTGCAGAAGAGCTGATGCCCTTCCATCTATCCGTGCTGGACCCGAAGTCTGAAAGTAGAATGAACTAAAACAGACCCAGGACCCTCAAGCTCCTGGCTCCTCTTGGTTTGGATCCAGGGCTTTGAGTAACAGGATCCACAAAGACTGAGTGACTAGGCAACTTCTTGTCCCTTCCTGAGACCCAACTGGTCCAGGCACATTAGTGACTCCCACGTGTTGTTTGGCAGGAGGAGGGAACCTTAAACCTTCATGGGAATTGCTGTTCCAAGTAGGTGACCTCACTCCTGCAAGAGACACCAGACTGGCTGATTTGCAAGAAAGTGAAAGCAAGATAAAAAAGTTTTTTTTTTCCCTAGATCTTTTGGTTGGCCTAAGTTATCTTCGTCCTCATGGCAAATCAACAGTCTAGGGACTGGTGGCGTTCTCTGTTTTACTGTTGAGGGATTTGGAACTCGGGAGTCCAGTGGCTGGCTGTAGGTACCACAGATGCTGAATGGAGAAGGCAGTGTCCAAATTCAAGCATCCAATCCCCCCTCCCACCTGCCTGCATATCCAATAAGATTATTATCAAAGACCACAGTGGATCCCTGGAACCTAGGAGAATATCCAGCACTGCACACACCATGTTTCTTCCTTTACACCCGAGCCTATGAAAAGGTTATATTTATAAAATTAGGTGTAACGTGAGATGAACAATGATAATGGAGAAATAACATTCTGTAAGTGTAGTCTCGCTCTTAAAAAATCGTACTGTGCTTTTACCATCTCATGAAATGAAAACACCGATGTCTTCCCTTTGGAATATTCAAATGTCCAGCATCATTCTCTTGTACCTTTAGGGCCATTATTAAGTACAAAAGGGGTGACTTGGACACAGTGGTCTAGTACTATGTCAGTTAATCTGATAAAAATAACTAAGTGAATCACAGTAGGGTAGCATATACAGCCTGGATGTGTTGGGTAAAAGGATGGTTCATGTCCCAAGCAGGAGATAGCAGGGCAGTGCAAGGTTTCACTGTACTACTCAGAGAAGAGTTTATACTTATGATCTGTTTATGGAATTTTTCCATTTAATACTTTTGGGGCTTGGCTGGTTTTGGAGCTACTGGTTTATGTGCAAAAAAAAACTACAGGTAAGAGAGGACAGAGAAATAGAGTCTTTCAAAAAAAAAAGAGGGGCAAAGGGGGTTAAACTACTCCTTCCGTGCTTCAGTTTCTATGATCTTGAGAGAGGATGGGAGCAACTTAACCTAGTCCATTTCTCTCTTACAAAAATCATTAAAGTTCCAGTGTCTCTCCTCTTCCAAGTGGCTTCAACTTTCGGAGTACATGCCATTTAAAGTCACTGAGGCAGAAAGAGAGAAAGGCAGAGAAGATGTGTGGATCTTGGCTGCCTTGAACTGGAAATGTTCCTCCACTCCACTCAGTGATAACCTCATGATCTCAGTCTAGCAAAGGAGGCTAGAAAACCTTAGGTCTGAATATTTAATGAAATGACTCCAAATACCCTAACACTTCCACCTTCGTATTTCTTCCCCTGCAGGACAGAGCCCCAAAGCAGTCTCTTGGTCCCAGCCCAGGATGGACCTTCAGAGAAGCTGGGCCAACGTCTGGCCACTGAGACCTTTGGTACCAACAGCTGGGGAAGAGATAAGACCTGCCGGGAGCTGGGTCCTGCCAGAGCACACAGGTGAGATGCAGTGCTTCCTTTTGAGCCCCCAGCTAGTTCAAGCTGAATGTGTGAAAACCAAGTTTGCCTTTCTGACCCCTTCTCATTTTCAAGTTCCTCTTTGAGAGCTTGTCATGTGCTAGAAAAATGTTTTCTGGAGTGGGCCAGTGTTTTAGTTTTGTGGACCCAATGGCTGTGGTCACAACTATTGAGATTCAGGCACTGAATCTAATACAGTATGGGAGTTCTAATGACCATTTATTACTAAGAGTATTACTTGGCTTGTGTGAGTTAGATTTCCATTCATGTGACAAATACTTAGGAAAACAAGATGTAGAAAGTTACTTTTGGCTCATGGCTTCAGAGATTTTGCTACACAGTCACTAGGTTCTGTTTTTTCTGTGACTGTGTATGGTGATGCAGGATGGAGAGGGAAGGAGGGAGGGAGGGAGAGGAAGGAGAGAAAGAGAGAATGGGAGGGGGCACCTTCACATCTTCCCTAGTTGGGCCTCTTCCCTTTTCTACCTTTGTTCCTTCCAAGCTCATCAAATATTGCACCATTGCATTCAGGGCAGGTCTTCCCACTTTATTTGATGTTCCATGTGTCAATCATCTCTGGAACGCCCTCACAGACATACCCAGGAGTATACTTTCCCCACCTCCTGGGCATCACTCAATCCAGTCAAATTGATATTCTAGCTTAACCAGCACTCGGGCCATTGGTCATGGCGAGACCCTCACATTTAGTGATAGAGTTGCTTCTTGACATTCTGATTCTATGAGCCTCGGACTCTCCAATAATAATCCCAACCCATATTTGGGTCCTGAGTTTCAGACCTTTGCCCTCGTTCTTTAACCCAGCTCTTCAGCCACTGCCTTTTCAGTCCCTGATAGATGACAGGTACTGTACTAGACACTAGTAAGTGGCATTTTACTGAGGCTTATAAAGGTGACCAGTAAGTTAAAACAGTGAAGTCTTAAACTCTAGCTGGGGACAGCAAGATAGCACAGGATGTGAAGATGCTTACTGACAAGTCTGGTGACCAGGAGTACAGCCCCAGGTCCTGCATGGTAGAAGGAAAGAACCAACTCCTGTAAGTTGTCTTCTGATAGCATGTGTGCCATGACACATGTACGTGTATTCCCCTACACAGGCATGTTAATAATGAAAAACAAAATGAACAAATTTCAGTCTTTTTAATAACTAAACTAAGCCTACAGTTGATAATGGAGGGGCCAATGCACTCTCTACCTCCTGGTTTTTAATTTTTTACCTTACATCCATAGAGCCCAGTCCATTAGTGTCTCATCTGAACACACTCATGACACCATCATGTGCTTGTGCATGCATATGCGAGTGTGTGTGCATGCATGTATATGTGAGTGTGTGTGCCTGTGTGTATGTGCAGGTGTGTGAGAATGTGTGCACATGTGTGCATGTGCATGAGCGTATGTGTGAGTGTGTGTGTAGGTACACCTTGGGGTAGTGCATGGGTGTGTGGAAATCAGGCACAGCTCACCTTGTTTTCCATGACAGGGTCTCTCACAAGGATCCAGGGCTCACCAATTAGGTTAGGCTGGCTGGCTAGCAAGCCCCAGATATCCATCCATCACCACTATCTTTTGCTTTGATCACAAGCACACACCATAAATCTTGTTTTTGTTTGTTGTTTGTTTGTTTAAGTGGGTGGTGTATTTGGAACTCTGGTCCACACCTCAGGTAAACAGCTGTAAGTGGGGACGTGGAAATCTCCTTCTGGCTGTGGAGGGGAGCATTGATGTGGACCAGGCAAGTGTGGTAGTCTTTGCACTACTCACTGGAGTGCCTGACAGAAACAGAGCGTGGGAGGCTAGGTTTCTTTTGACTCCTGGCTGCAGAGGTATTTCTAGTGATAGTGTTGAGTGAAGTCTAAAAGAATTGCCCTTCAGTGGCAGTTAGGGTACGAGGTGACAGCAGTTGACCAGGACAGAGTGCAGAGAGAGAGAGCCAGATCAGAACCAGGCCCACCTTCAATGACCTACTTCCGTCATCAAGGCTCCAACTCCTAAACCTCATGCGGCCTCCCCAAAATAGCTGCACCAGCCTGGGAAGCAGGGTTCAGACATGAGCTGTGGGGGACATTTCAGAGTCAAACCTTATCGGGTACCTGTGGGTCCTGGCAGTAGGCGTGGCACATAGGAGGTCCTCAAAAAGGGGGAAAAAAAGAAAGAAAGAAAAATTCTGATTTAGAGCATCAGAGAGCCAGGGCAGAAGATTCTGAGAAAGAAAATCTAAAGGAAAAAAAAAGATGATGCCATGTTATCAACTAAGCCGTACAGTGTGTCTGGGCCTCTTGTCCTCGTCTGTCTGTGACTGATCCTCTGTGGAGTTAAAAACCGCAGTAATGATGATAATTAATAACTATCATATTGGTGATAAGAAAAGTCATACTGATTATACTTAATGACAGGGACATGCTCTGAAGAGTCTGTCCTCAGCAGACATTGTTGTCCAAACACCTGAGAGGGGACTTCCACAAACCCGGAGGATGTCACCCAGTCTACGCCTAAGTTGTGTGTCACCTCTGGACGTTCACACTGTATCCTGCAGCTCTGAGGGCGGTGGTGAATGAGACAGCCCAGGTCCTCTCAAGCACAAGAGCCAATGGTGAAATCAAGATAGGAATCAGACACCAAAGTGGAAAGGCTTCTGCCTGAAGCAAGCATTTCTCTATACTCCGATAATAGAGTGACTATAGAGCCCGGCCCTCTGTTAGCGGGACCAGGCTCTAGGATCCGCACAGAGTTGCTCACACTGTGTCTGAGCTGACTGTAAACACAGTAGATTGCCCCCCCCCCCAGTATCACCACACATGTATGAGCGACAGCCTGTGTTGCAAGACCATCAGTCAATGGGAGGTTTTTCAGCTCCATTATCGAACTAATGGGACAACCATCTCATCGATGGGAATGATGTCACCTGGCATGGGACTGTAACCTGGCGTGCTAGCTGTGAATGTACTCAGTGCCAGGCCAAGGCAGGTGGCAGCAAATGTATGCCCCAGGTACCTGGTTTAATTCCCACCTCTTAGATGAGGACCGTACAAGTTAGAAAAAAAAATCTCTGAGCTAGGAAGGGAACTGGAGTGCAGATCCAGGTCTACGAGTTTCTAGAACAATCATTTCTTACTGCTATTTTCTTCACCTTTGACCTCTGCAGTTTCAGCTGCTGTATGTGGAACCATAACTACCACATCCTCAACCACTGCACATTTTAAAACCATACGTGTAACTGAGTGGTTATCTTCATCCACGTGTGCTTAGCCTCTGCATATGTATTCTCTGCCTCTTCCACAGTGTGGACTTAGCCACTTGAACTTACAGTCTGCCCCTGTACCAGCTGCATCGCTGACCACTGTAACGGACTATCACACACGGAACTCCAGGGTATACAAACATTGTGTACCCAACCCCTGCCCGTAACACTAACAACCGTGTGCTTCACTACTAGTCTGTGATGTACTCCATAAACCAGTGGTGGGGGGAAGAGATGGGGAAATGTGGGACCACGTGTATGAAGGCTTTGGGACATATCACCTCACAGACTTCAGGTCTACTGAATTTAAAGACTTTTCAATTTTACCCTGTTATTTTAACGTGAGTCCAGGACGCTGGTTCTCAGATCACTTGCCTCTCAGACTTTAGGGTTATAGATGTTAGAGCTCTTTACAGTTGTGGTTTTTGTTTTGTTTTTACTCTCAGGGGTCCTGCCACCCAGCTCCCAGATAAATACACAGAGACTTATTCTTACTTAGGAATGCCTGGCCTTAGCTTGGCTTGTTTCTAGCCAGCTTTTCTAATTAAATTATCCTGTTCCTCTTTAACTACATTTTGCCTCTGGGCTTTTTACCTTTCTTTAATCTATATGTCTTTCTTTCCTTCTTACCCCGTGGCTGGCTGTGTGGCTGTGTGGTTGCATGGCTGTGTGGCTGTGTGGCTGGCCCCTGGTGTCCTCCTCTTCTCCTTTTCTTGCTCCTCCCTCCTCCCTCTAGAGTTCTCCTTCTGTTTTTCTCTCTACCTTGCCCCACCTATTTCTCTCTCCTGCCTAGCTATTGGCCATTCAACTCTTTATTAGATGTTTTAGGCAGGCACAGTAACACAGCTTCACAGAGTTAAACAAATGCAACATCAAAGAATGCAACACATCTTTGCATCATTAAACAAATGTTCCACAGCATCAACGAATGTAACCCATCTTAAGCTAATATTCCACGATAGCTCTTGGTCCTAACAATGGATTCTTTCCTCATTTTTGACACACTTTCAAACTCCCCACCCCACCCTAAATTCCCTGCTCCCTTATGAAACAAGATGACTCAGCATGCGGCTAGGCTCCTTCATCTGTCACTTGGTCATTTGGCAAATGCTCACTGGGTTCTTGCTGGGAGTCAAGCACTCTTTGGAGAAAGAAAGTTGGAAGTCGCCCACTGTGCCTTTAAAAATAGCTGGCTCATTTTCTGGATCGTCTATTGTGCTTTGTGCCTTATAACATGTAGGTATACTTCAGTAGCCGGGGTTTGATTCTTAAACATCCTTATGATGTTTATTTTTAACTTTCTGAAAGTGAATTTCTTAAAAATTATATATATATGTATATATATATATATACATATATATATATCCATTTGTTGGTGGGGAAGAGGCCTTAACATACATTCTAATCCCTCATCATCTCTCCTGCCAACCCTGATGATCCAGATTCTTCAAATGGAGTGAAATATGAGGAAGTTTTATGAGTTGGGCCACTAGCTGCTCCAATGACTGCAGAAGGCAGCTGGGGCTCTGAGTCGGCTCTCAGAGCAGGAGTTGCAGGGGTTCAAGTCCCAGCTTCAATGATCCCTGGCTGTGTGGCCAACAGTAAGTCAGCTCAACTCTCTGGACCTTATTTTCTTCACCTGTGAAATGAAATAACAAGAATCATCCTGGTGTCCTAGAGAGGGGCTTTCTCAACTGAGTGCTCTGCCTTGTCACTACAAAGACCCGCGTTCACTCCCAGAGGGGCAGGTTTAAAAAAAAAGAAAAAGAAAAAGAAAATCAAGGTATGGCAGCCCACACGTGTGACCCCAGTGCTGGGGAAGTGGAGTCAGGAGGTCCCTGATAGTCACTGGTCAGTCAGTCTCATCTACTTGGTCAGCTCCAGGCCAGTGAGAGATCCTGTCTCAAAAAAAAAAAAAAAAAAAAAAAAAAAAAAAAAAAGTGGATGACACCTAATAAATGAAACCCAAAGTTGTCCTCTGGCCTCCAAACCCAGTGCCTTCTAAATACTTTATATCAAAAGATATAAAAACTCTTGGTACATAATAAATATACCAGGGCTAGTTTCATTGCTACTAAATTAATAAAAATAACACTAGTTGTTCCAATAAAGGCCAACTGAGCTCACGTTTCCATTTTCAAACAGATTTCAATCCATAGCTCTCTCTTTGCTACAGGGTAGTGTTCTCTCTCTCTCTCTCTCTCTCTCTCTCTCTCTCTCTCTCTCTCTCTCTCCATCCCTGGAGCCTGCCCCAATTATACAAGATGATAACATGACTTCATTTGACTGCAGCCTGAGTGTTTGAATTTAATTGAATGGGAAATAATTATTCCTGAAGAGCAGAGGTTTCTGAGGTTCCGTGAAGAGATGTAAGATATGTATCTTGTTACATTAGACCCACGCAAATATACTACTAATAATCAGCTTCTACTCAACACACCTTCTGCCTCCTGTGAAAATTAGCAGGAAGTGTAGACGGGATGGTTTGGGGAGGGAGCGGGCTGAACTGCCAATTCATTATTTTTAAAGTGATTTATTTACCGAGGTGAGCCATTTGCAAATTCAATAATAAATCTATTAAGGGGCAGTTAACCTCTATAAACCTTGTTTTAAATAATCAATTGGCATTTGGGTAACTACAGTGTCTGTCTCATTAGGTGGGCATTAAGCCCTTATTTAAGACATTTAATCTGAGGTGTGACCAAATCAGCCATGAGGTGGCAATCAGGTGCTCACCATGGGTCCGTGAGTCGCCAAGGAGCTGGCTCCTCTTCCTTTCTCTGGCTGTGACAGCCCTGACCAGGGAGCCAAGGGACCCTCTCATGCATGCCTTCTCCTTTCCCACAGTGCCTCTCAAGACAGGGACCTGACACCACCACCTTCCTCCAGGGGGAAAAAGAAAAAGAAGAAATCGACCAGGAAGAAGAGAAGAAGGTGAGGGTCCTGAGGATGGAAGAAACTTCAAAGACTCAGAGGCAGGGGAAGGAATGGAACAGGGGGAATAGAGTCTGCCAGTGACTCCAGCTCGGGTGCAAATTACTTCTGTGCCTCTTAGTACCTCTGTGACCCTGGGCTTCACCTTTCTGCGCCTTTCGTTCCCCTCTTCTGCAAATGATAGTAATAATACCAACCTCCTGGTGAGCATTAGAAGAGAAATGACTCTGGGTATGGTGGCTTGTGCCTGTAATAACAGCACTTGGGAGTCTGAGGCAGGAGGATTGCTGTGAGTTTGAGACCAGCCTGGGTGCATTCTAGGTCAGCCTGAGCTACAGAGTGAGACTCTCCGTGTCACAAAAAAAAAAAGGAAGAGAGGAAGGAAATATGGAGGCAGCTGACGCAATGTTCAGCAATTGTGTGTGACCAATTTATAAAGAGCCGTGATCACCATGGATGCTGAACTTGAGAGACTGAAACTCAGAGTGCAGAGGCTTGTGCCAAACACCTTGCTACCCACCTTCCTTTCACTTCCAGCCACGTTCTGCCAGGCAAGCTTTATTATGCCCATTTCAGAGATGAGAAGATAAAAAGCTCATAGGATGGTACGTCAGAATCTGCTTTGGATTTGATTCCCAGGACTCCTCTCTAGAGCCAGGATTAACGTTTTATATTAATACCAGATCGTGGCTCTTTTGAGCTCCTTGAATTTCTTTCCACACATAACTCTTTCAAGACGTTTTCACGCTGAAAAATGTTCCCAGAGTCCCTCATAAAACCTTGCCTAGTGTTCTGGCTCCAGGGGAGCCAGGGAATCACACCCAGGCAGCGTTTATAGAAGCCTGCAGGGGGCAGCAGAGAGCAACGTCTGGGCGGCCCAGGTTTACAGGGGTTTTCTCCATCACACCTACTCAGGCCACCTCTTAAGGATGGACCCAAGTAGGACTCAGGACAGTGCGGGGTGACACCCCCACTTTCCAGCTATTGTAAGGTAGGGGGTGGGCTCGGGGTGAATTGAGTTCCCGGTTTTAGAAGTGTGCGGAACTTAGAGGAGGAAACAGCGCGCCATGGGATTATCCCTAATTATCCCTCCAGCAAGTGTCCCCCGAGCGAGAGTCTGGGGACAGTTGCGGTTCCTCAAGTGTTGAGTTGTTCCTCTTCCATTTCTCTTTGCTGATCTGTTTTGCTGAGCCTGCCAAGTTTTGTTTTAAGAAAACAAAATTAGTGTGTACTCTTTAAAAATTGGGATATTTCGGACGAAAATATGGGTTTCTGGAGCCTTCTGTGGAAAAGGCAGATGCTGTGGGAGGCTGTGTGATAGTTTAGTGGCAGAAGGCGACCTTGGCGGGTTGGAGCCAAGGGGTACCGCAGAGTCACACCATGCAACAGAGCTCACACGGGAGGTTTATTGGGTAGAGGTGCAGAGGCGGCCTCTGAGCAAGAGCAGAAGGGAGTGGGAAGAGAAGGGCTTGTCCTTTTTTTTTTTTTTTTTTTAAGGTTTTTTGAGACAGGGTTTCTCTGTGTAGTTTTGGTGCCTGTCCTGGAACTCACTCTGTAGACCAGGCTGGCCTCGAACTCACAGAGATCCGCCTGGCTCTGCCTCCCGAGTGCGGGGATTAAAGGCGTGCGCCGACAAGGCCTGGGCAGCTTGCTAAGGGGATACAACGCGTGCGCATAGGGAGAGTGTTCTCAGTGGCTGTAACAGCTACAGTGTCACATCTTGGCCGGCTGCTGCTGCCACTGCTGTGTCTGCCCTGCAAGGTCCCTGAGAGCAGCAGGCCAGTGTGAATGCCTGAGTGCTAACAGGCCGGGGCTGCATTCTCACACGGAACCCCACCCCACCCCCTATCTGAGAGTTCGCTGCTTGGTCTCTGGCTCTCCTCAGTCCTCACCGCATCCTGCTACCTTCCAGCCAGCCCGCTTCATTCATCTGCCTCATTAGAGAGGCTCCTGCTGGCCCTGAGCTAGCAGCCTCTGTTTCCAGCCCAAGCCTGCTGTCTCTGTGAGGAAATAAACCCGAGAGACAAGCTGTGATCCTCCCAGAGGGCCTGTGAGTTGCTGGTCAAGAGTCAAGATGAGAAATCAGGTCACCCTAGCGTCAGGCTGAGTCATCACCATGGCCCTAGAGAGGGTGACTGTTCCCCAGGTGCCTCTTTGGTGGCTGCACCCATGGTATGACTTCAGGCACAGAGGCTTCCCAAGGAGACAGCAGAGACCGGACCACGGAATATGGGAGGGGCGGAGCTTGTCGGGAAAGCCACAGAGGAGACCAAGGAAGCCTTTCCGATTTAACTAAGAGGGTAGTTGTGCTGTGATCATGAACAAACCTGGGAACAGAGAGAACTCTGATCGAATCTCAGACCATCCATGTCTTGGCTGTGTGTCTTTGAGCAGGTCAATTTACGTTCTGAATCTCACTTTTTTTTTTCCTGAAAAACGAAAACAAAGCAATTATATCAACCTAAGAAAGATTAAATGGGGTCAGGTACATAACATCTAACACAAATGCAAACTACTAGCAGTATGGGGATGGTCCCTGAATATGGTCCCCAGAAGAGCCGAGACCTTGTATAAAGACGGAAAAGAGACCCATAGTAACGTGTCTCCCTCCCCACAGGTCCCCATCCTACAGCCCATCGCCAGTCAAGAAGAAGAAGAAGAAAAGCTCCAAGAAGCATAAGAGACACAGGTACTGTCCTTCCTCCTCCACAGACGGGGACACCCCAGAGGCGGCAGGGGTCAGGGCCCCAGGAAGAACTTCAAATCGTCTATGTAGCACACTTGCTTTATAGCAGTTTTCTCACTGATTTGCATCAGTATTGAGTTAGGACTCTTGGGGGGAGAAATAGATCCATTAAATCTAACTCGGACTAGAACAGGGAGCTGATTAGAAGGAAGCAGGAGGGTTTGGGGGACCTGCCCGGCCCAGAAGAGGGGCTGGGGATCAGGAGTGAAAAGCTGAGGAACCCAGGTTGTTCCCCCCTGCTTCCTGGTCCTTGGGGCGAGGGGCCTGTGTCCTGTCCCATTTCTGCCACATCACAGGCCAAGCCAGAAGCCGACAATGATGTCTTCATCATTGTTCCAAAGCGTCAGGAAAGGGCCTGTGAGTGACTCCAGCTATGTCCTAGAGAGCAGGGTCATGTTGAAGAACATGACATCTAGGGATTCCTCACCTTGGGTGGGGAACAGGGAGAGTCAGAGAAAGGCCTCTTATGATTTGGACTCTCAGTTCAGGTGTTCACTATACACACACATACATGCACACATGCTCACACACATGCTTATTTATACACATCCATGCACACACACATACAAACACATATACACACATGCAGGCACACATTCACACACGTACATATACACACATATCCATGCACACATACATACACACACACACACACACGCACACACACACACACATGCATGCATGCATGCACATACAGGCATGGAGTCAAATGCACACGTATATTTACAGAGGCGGAAAGACTGGCAGGCAGTGTGGCCAGGGGGCCAAGCCAACACGTTTAATTGAGAAATATTGCAATACAAAATTCCCATGGTACCATTCTTCTGCAACGAAATTTCCATCTTCACTGAGCCACTTCCCACGGGCCACCGTCAGTCAGCTCGGAGGAACTCTGTGTCCTTGGGACAGTCAGCCTGCTCCACTCTGTACGTCATCTAAGCCTTGCAGTTGGCTGTGGATTTTAGGGAAAGAGTGGCTTGTGGTTTATTCTTGTTTATCCACATCTTCCAATGCCCCTACATGGTTTAGCTGTGTATGGTTACCAAAGGTCAGAGGTCATTTGGGTTCTCCTCATCTTCAAAGTGGCACCAAATAAGAGTTTTCTCAGTCCAGGGGTTTTGGGCACGTCTCACCCCATGTTGCTAGAACGGTCTCAAACTCAGTTTGGCCAGACTGGCTACATCCACCACCTGTGTAGAGCTGTGGGTGATTAGTGAGATGTGGTTAATTTAGAGTCGTAAATCATTCCTACCGTGGAGCCTGATGCTAAGGCAAGGGCATGCCCATGAGTGTAGATGGACAGTTGTCACCTGCCTGTGCTGAGCAGGTGGTCCCAGTGTGGGGGACTTTACCCCGCCTCGATCTCAAAAGCCAGGTGGCTTCTCACTCAAGGCCTGTAATTCCAGCTACTTATGAGTCTGAGGCAAGACGGTCACAAGTTCAAAGCCAGCCTGGGCAATTTAGTGAGACCCTGGAGAGAGAGGAAGGGAAGGGAGACTGGGAATGAATACTCTGGCTCTTCCTAACGCCTCCTCCCGGGCACTCTCTTCCCCCAGTCCAGCTTCTCCACATCTGCGTTCATGAAATGTTTGGTTCATGGCAGCTGTTGGTTTCGGAGGTGGCAGCTGGCAGTGGAGATGCGTTGGGCCTTCCTTCTCTTAATATCGTGGTTTGAGACCTTTTTTAAAAACTTCATTTTCACCTCTATTCACACTCAAGATTCCAAACCCCAGAAATAAAACAGTGAGCAAAACCCAGTTACGGCTTTCAAATTGCTCCCATCCGCTGGGTCAACGGGGATTACAGGGTGGAGAGTTCTGGGCTCCACCAAGGAGGGGCTCAGCAGCTCAGCCTGCTGGACCCAGAAACTGCTGCAAACTGCAGTGGGGAGGACAGGAGATGGGGAGCCTGGGGGAGGGGGAGATGACAGAGGTGACCGGACAATAAGTTCTGACCCTCACTGCCCTCCACGGCGTGCAACAGGGCTGGACAGAAAGAGGGTGTATACGCCCAGAGCTTAGTGCAGAGCCCGATGCACAGCAGAGGTTCTGCATGTGGAGGAGAGAGGGAGCAGGAGGAGGAGGGGGAGGAGGAGGAGGGGGAGGAGGGGGAGGAGGAGGGGGAGGAGGAATATGAGAAAGAGGAAGAGGAGAAATCTACAGCTAAGGTGAGTGGCTAGAGGACCTGGGGAGCACAGAGAACTTTCCCATGCCTCCCGCTCCGGCTTCACCTGGGAGAGGCTTGCTGACAATTTTTCATGTGCGTTGATGGCTTTGACCCGAAACTCAGCACACAAGGCAGGCAGCATTATTTCCCACATGGGCTTCGTGTTCTTCAAAATCTGATGGGGAGGAGGTTCGGTTAGGAGTCCTGAGTCCTGCCAGGCAGGAGCCCATCACCCTAAAGCGTCACCCAGGAAGTACTACTCAGAAGACTCACCTGTGTTTATTCTCTCCACTCCCTACCCCTTTCTCCTCTCCCTACCCCCCCCCCCCACCTCTGTCTTCCCTCCCTCTCCCTTTCCTTCAAATCAGGTCTTTTTCCAAGAAGAGGAGACACAGGTAAGACTCTCGCTGCCTCTGGCGGCTTACTCAGCCTTCTGCTTCAGCAGGCTTGCTCTGGACGGATGCCCAGGTGGGCTTCCATCCCTGTGCTCCCTTCTGCCTTCCTGAGCCTCAGTTCCCTCACACAATGAAAGCCTGTGTTGGTTTCCCAGAACCGTTAGAGCCAGCTTTGGGGCTGTGCAATGCTCTTGGACCAACCTCTGCCTAGAAATTGGAAGTCAAGGCTCTTAGGAGACACGGGCGCCGTTACTCCACCATTAACTTTCTTACATCTGGGCAAGGGATAGAGAACATGGCAGTAGCAACATGAAGCCCCACCACCTACAGGGACTCATGCAAAGTGGGCCCTACGCTTAGCTCTTTCCGCCACCCATCTCAGCCTTCAGCAGTGGGTGTGTTTGTGGTTCCCATTTGACAGATGGAGAAACTGAGACTAAGACAAGAGAGACCGGGACCACAGCCAAAAAGTTCAGAGCCAAATCTGTCAGCTAAGGGCTGTTTACAGGTGACAGTGGCTTCTTCAGGAGTACCAGCCGTGTCTAGAGCAGTTCAGAGAAGGCAAAGCCTCCATGCGTTCATTGATGAGCAAACTGTCATTCCCAGTATCCCAGATGGCTACCAGTGAGAACCATCCCGTCGGTCACACAGCTTAGGCTGTGGCTTCCTCCTTGCCTCGTTGAGGCAAGCGGTCTCAGAGAGAGCATGTCGCTTGTCTGATGTCACTCACCTGAGCAGCAGAGGTGGGACTCAAACTTAGTGTGGTAGCATCATAAGATGAAGTTAATGCCCCACCCCCTCCCAGGACCTCAGTAGACAGCTATGGGTTTTTGGTGAACCTGTGAAGCTAGTCTGGCTTGATCTAGCAGGCTCACTTTCTCAGACTTCTGGTTGTCTGCACCGGGGTCCTGGCTCATCGCTGCTCATTCTATCCACACCCCAGGGCTCTGGTACTCGAATATTCATGGGCAGAATGTTTCATAATCTACCAAACCCGATCTGCCTTCATCTATCTCTCGGGCTGTTGTATCCCCTTCTAAACTGATTGACCAGCAGGCACAGGTAACCATCGTCTGGCCCATACCCCAGCTCGGCTGTGTGATCTCACCTCAGGGTCTTAGCCAATCAGAGGTTTCATTTCCACATCTCTAAAATGGGCTTTTACAAGCTGTGCCTCCACCCAGGGGTGATGGGGACAGGAGGGTGAGATTGTTCACACGGAGTAGGAGTGTTTAGCACAGGGCCTGGTGTGCACTAAGTACACAGCATGGCAGGTGTTGCCGCTGTGATCTTCAATACCATGGCTGTTATTAACCTTCTAGAGTGAACTTGGCCTCCTCGGCGCCCTGTTCTCAGCACAGGGGCAGGAGCCAGGACCCCTGGCCTAACTCACTGCATAAAGATGTTGGCGTTTGAACAACCTGCTTGTGTTTAATCTCGAACTACACTTGGTGCTCTGCTGTGTTTTCAGCCTTCAATTAACTGGCCGTTTCTCATTTAGCTCCTGTAGCCCTAAAAGCAAGCGACGGGAAGAGAAGAAGCACAAAAAACAGTGAGTAGACAGACGCCCCTGGAGGAAGTGGAGGCCTGGCCTCTCTCCCGGGACAGGGGAGGGAGGGGCGGTGGCTGAGGCGGAGGAAGGGAGAAAGAGAGGGAGAGGGATTTCCATTCACTTGAAAGTGAGGGGTAGAGTATGCATGGATACACAGACTGTATATGTGACATGTGTGTGTGTGTGCATGTGTGCTTGTAATGTACAGTGTATATGTTTGTGCCTGAAGGGCTCATTCTATGTGTAACATGTATATACACCATGCACATCTTTGTTGGTAGCTTGTATAAGTGTAGTGTGCACATCACATATAAATGTCTACATATTTTTATGCCATGCAAACATCCGTGCCCCCGGTCCGCGCAGTGCATGTAACATGGGCGCATTGCATGTAAGCATGGGAGCTAGCTGTGTTCGCGTGAATGCCCCCTGTGTAAGAGCAGGGTGGCAGACAGCCCTCACAAGCAGCACTGTGGACTCATGGGTATGAATTCTGTTCACTCTGTGTGCACATGCTACATGAACACCGGATGTCTGCATTCCGTGTAGGGGGGTGTGGCAGTCTTTACCTGTGCACATATCTGTGCAGCGTGTGCATGGGTTGTAGGGTGTGATCACATGTGTGCGTGGGTGAACACAAACATCTACGTGTGTACTCCGGCTACAGTACAGCACTCCCTGGGAGTCCCAAGTCTCGGGCCCAGCTGTCTCACAGTTTATGGCTGGTAGTAGAAATTCAAATCAGCCAGTACTGCCTGTGGAGTTCAGTTCCCGATCAAATTAAAAGTAAATTTGGTTACAACCCACCTACTTTATACTCTGGAAACGTTAGTGCAATGTGTTTTCCAATCAACTAATATTTTATCTCCCGCCAAGAAACATCTAAAGAGAGAATCAAAGACAATAGAATGAAAGGAGGCCAGCTTCTGAGGAGGGGAGAGATGAGGCAGGGCACAGAGGGAGGGCGCTCAGCGTGGCTGCCTCAAAGGGTCCCTTTACTCAAGGTCAGCACAGAGGAGGACATTTCAGTCAGCACCACAAAGACATGGACCACGCTTTAGGAGGAAGGAAGAGAGACTCCAGTAAGATCAGGGAGGAACTTCCTTAAGGGCCAATTTGTTTAGATGAAGCCATCAAGAGAAAAATTATTAATCACGTGACTCCCCCTACCATCCCCTGAAGTTGGTCTTTTTGTGATCCCATTGTGAGGATGGAGAAACAGAGGCACTGGACTAGTGAGTGTGTTGGAACTAGAGAGTTTGGCTCTGGAGTTTTCACCCTCAGCACACACCGTATGTTCTCAGATACCAGTAGCCTTGGGCCCATCAGCCTCAAGAGCTCTGGAAGCAATAATGATGTCGTTGAGGGGGTCACCCTCTCCAGCAATTGCTAGCCGTTCATCATCAGAAAACTAGGCAAACCACATGAGGAAGGGCAGAGAGCAAGAATCCCAGGGGCTTCCGGGAAGCCGTGGGTTGTTCTTACCACGCTGGCCAAGAGTTAGCTTCCTTCCATCTGACATGCCTTCATGAGGCCCTGGCATGTGGCAGTGAGCACAGGGGAAGGCGTGGGTGAGTGGTGGAGAATGAACAGTGAGGACACCATTGGGGGGGCGGGGGAGGGGGGAACATGGGGTTTGAGGGTGAGGGTGGCTTCCTACAGGAGGGGATCCTAGGCTGCATGCTAGGGACATAGTTTCAACCCTCTGGCCTCAGTTTCCCCACTGTGCCATGGGACTAGAGAGAGGACACACCTTCGTCAGTTGTTGCAAAGAACAGCAGAATCCCTGGGAGGAAAAGGCTTAGAACGCAATGCCTGGGCCTGAAGAATGTGTTAGATTCAGGTGATACTGAGGCCGTTGCCGAGCCAGAGCACCAGCCGAGTTACACATCTACTGTTGCTTGAGACTGGTGGGTCAGTGCTAAGCCAGATGAAGAACCAGGCAGAGCCAGCTCCTGAAGGAGTCTGGGGTTCAAGACCAGAGTATGGACAGAGCATAAAGGCAGTGAGGAGGTCTTAAGCAGGGAATGGATATGGCCCGATAGCTGTATCAGAAGAATCTAATTCCTTCGCTGAGAAAAACAGGCAGATTCCTGAGCCACCGACATTCCGCACACCCTCCATTTTGTGTTTTTGTTGGTTTTAGAGAGGGTCTTACTATGTCACCCAGGCCAGCCTTGAACCAGTTCAAGGCAGCCTCACACTCATGGTGGTCCTCCTGCCTCAGCTTCCCAAGCACTGGGATTCAAGCATGAGCGACCACATTTGACTTTCTTTGATCATCCCCAGATGGATTGGGAGCCATCCTTGGGAATGGCTGAAGTGAGCCAGGGTGACAGGACTGTAATGGCTTTCGGGCTTTGACTCCACGCTAAGGACATGACTTCATGTCCCAGGTCCAAGGTCACAAACTGGCAGCTGAAAGACCCAGTAGACTCTGCAGATAGTTTTGTGCACACCGAAGGTTACCTTTGTGTTTCAAAGGAGTGTCTCTTTAAGACAGGGATATTTTACACTAAAGAGTCTGCATTTGTTTCTCCATGTGTTTGAAACATCAGAGGGTCCGGCAAGGGTTGGGGGCGCTGGAGGCACAGCAGACCCTTTTACCTTCACATCCAACTAGGCCATGGATCAGTATTTTTGCTAGAACCTGGCTGGCCTTTGAAACTGAATGAAACGTAGATTCCTGACCTTGAGAAAGACAAGGGAGGCTTGGAGGCGGCTTCCTGCCTAGGGTGTGGTTTGTCCCAGGACTGCTTCAAGCATGAGGACACATCTCAAGACAACTGTCATCCACATTCCCCACAAAGGCCTCTTTCTACTTCCCTGAGCTCAGCCTAGTCGGGCAGAGAGCCCCTAAGATGCAGGCAGGAAGCTGGCCTGTGAGCCTGGGAGACAAGTCCCTTTGGGAGTGACCTAGACTGCTCTTGGGTATGAATTCTGGGATTTGTCTATCACAAGATCAAAATCAATGTCTCACTCTCTTCTCTTCTCTTCTCTTCTCTTCTCTTCTCTTCTCTTCTCTTCTCTTCTCTTCTCTTCTCTTCTCTTCTCTTCTCTTCTCTCCTCCTCCTCTTCTTCTCTTCTCTCTCTCTCTCTCTCTCTCTCTCTCTCTCTCCCCCTCCCCCTTTTCTGAAGATCTCGAAGCCGGAAGTCTCACCGCCATAGACACCACCGCTGCCCCTCGAGGTCTCAGAGCTCGGAACTGCGCTCCTCCAGCTGCGAGAGCAGGTAACCCCTTTGCCCCTGCTGCACCACCTCACCCACCCGGCTTGACCCAGGTTCTGTGTCCCACGCTAAGTGACTCCCTCGCTCTCCAGGCCAGAGTTGCCCCAGCTGGCTCTTCAGCCACTGCAGGCAGAAGGGGCACAGTAGTCACCGCCCTGGAACACAGGCTTGCTAAGTGCCTTTGGGGATGCCAGCTCCCACGACCCTCTCCACAGTCCCTTGAGGTCACTCCTATTGTCTCATTGTGAAGATGAGGAAACTGAGGCTTTAAGGAACTTGATGCTTAGCAACTGAGTGACACAGTTAGCATTAAAACCAGGGAGTTTGGCTCTAGACTTTCCAGTCTCGGAACAGAGAAGCTGAGCCACCTATGAAAGAACACACAGCACCAAGTACCAGATTCTGAGGCCCTTCTGAGTCTGTTTTCTCCTGACTCTGATGTCTCTTTGCGGATGCGTCGGCCAGCCTCATCAGAACATGATGGGAGTGGCGTGCTCCTGTAGATGACGAGAGAAAGGAGGTTTTGTGGATGAGAATATTTGGAATTGTTGATGTGTGGGAGGAGGGCCAAAGCTGGCTCCTGATGTTGGGGACGTCTCCTTTTTCAAGTGTTCATTCATAACGCCTGGGGATGGGAATATGGCAGGGCCTTACCTTATTTCAATGGAAACAAGGTGGCTGGAAGAGAAGGAAGCAGAGTGGAAAGGGGATGAAGAAGAGGAGAACGTGAGGTGGAAGAGGAGGAGGGGAGGGGGAGAAATGTTTATCTTTGTACCAGGCTCTGGGCTGACTTCAAGCCCTTTCTCTCTGTGACCCCCATGATATTGTGAGCGTGATGTTTTTCTATATTGTCTACACTTGATGGTCACCTCAGAACTGTTTTCAAAAAAAAAATTCTGAGTGTCTGCATCCCACCCTATAGTCACTGACCACAGCTAGGCAGAGAGAGAGAGAGAGAGAGAGAGAGAGAGAGAGAGAGAGAGAGAGAGAGAGAGAGAGAGACTGCAAAATTCCCCAGGGAATATGAACACAGAGCAGGTGTGAGAAACTCTGCAGCTGACATGTCCCCTCCCAAGCCAACCTCTGTGTGTCTGCTGGACTCCAGCTGCAAATAGGACCACCAGGTGAAGCCACACAGCGCTCTGATTGACCAAGACACACAAGACCCTTCCTGTCCATGTGCAGGGCAGAGCCCAAACAGGATGAGAACTTGTCCTCATCATACAAGCATCCAGGCGCATTCAGTCCAGCTAGCGTGAGTGGAGGCTGCTTCCCCCGTGATCGCAGACTTAGCCTCAATCTAGTCTGCTCCCATTCAAGGCTGTCTGAGTGCCTCATCCTGCTTTCTGACAATATTCAGCCCAGAGCAATGCCTCTGTCACTTTGTGAACCTCCTCATATCACCTGCCACTTGCCCCCAGTGCTGTCTGACAAGTTCAGAGAAGATGGTTCTTAAAGGTGAAAAATCCTGCCTTGGTTTGGCCACTTTTAAGCTATGTGAACTCAGGCAAGAGCCTGAACATCTCTGAACCTCAGCTCTCCCATCTGTAAAATGGGAAAGTAACACCTGTAGCATGAATCTTAAAAGTTCTTATTAATAAAATCAAACCTGAGCCAGGTATTGGGGTGAACGCTGGAAGATCAGAGAGACAGAGCAAGCCACAGCTAACCTCACCTGGCCAACTTCTCAGATGATCTTGCTTCCTCAGACTGGAAGCCTCTGTGTCCTCATATCCGAATGGGTCTCAGCTGAAAGCTTAACCAGCCAAATGCTTCTAGTTTCTGGTCCTCACTCCTTATATATCTTTCTGCTTTCTACCATCACTCCCTGGGATTAAAGGCTGGCTTTCTGGGATTAAAGGCGTGAGTCACCATGCTTGGTTGTATCCTTGAACAGATGGATTTCTGCCTCTGGAATGCTAGGATTAAAGGCATGTACTACCACTGCCTATCCAAAGTATCTAGTGGCTTTTCTGTTCTCTGATCCCAGATAAGTTTATTAGGGTACACAATATTTTGGGGAACATAATACCATCACAAACACCCGCCCTGTCTATGTCTTCAGG
This sequence comes from Peromyscus nudipes, assembly GCA_902168325.1. Classification (NCBI taxonomy): domain Eukaryota; kingdom Metazoa; phylum Chordata; class Mammalia; order Rodentia; family Cricetidae; genus Peromyscus; species Peromyscus nudipes. The sequence goes on along the minus strand of CABHPH010162519.1, from coordinate 14,410 downwards.
ATTCAGGGAGGAGTGTGAGGGATTTCCAGGTGACTGCAAATTCATATAGTGTTATTTGTGTTTACAACTATAACCCAGAGAGTTCACATGTGGATATTCTAAGGGATCAGACGTGCCTCTGGTTTCTACAGCAAACAAAATAAATGTTGCTTATACAAGGTGTCTCTGTCATTTTTATCAGACACATTTCTCTCAGTATTGTGGGTGATACTCAAAAGAATGACTCCATCTCACAAATGGTAAAGTCACATACACAAAGACACGTGGGTATGCATGGGAACATAGATAGGCATGCTCAAACATGCAGTATCATGAGACAATAAGCACATGAGGGACATTAAACCAGATCAAATAATAGACCTCTTTTGTCATCATGGCTACACCCATAAATATTTGATAAATGAACAAATAAAGAATGATTGAATATACAGGAGAGGGATAGATGGATAGATAAATAGATAAATGATAGATGATGGATAGATGGATGGTGGGTATATGGATGAATCATTGGATGGGTAGATGGAGAGATGGATGATGGATGGGTTAGTGTTGGGTAAGTGGATAGAGGAGTAGACAATGGATTGATGAGTAGATAGAGGAATAGATGATGGATGGATGGATGGATGGATGGATGGATGGATGGATGGATATGGATGAGCTGATGGATGGATGATGGGTAGGTAGGTGGACTGGTGGATGAACAGATGAGTGGTTGGTGGGTGAGTGGGTGGGTGGGCATATGGGTGAATGGGTGGATGAGTGGATGGGTAATGAAGGGTGGATGGAATGTACCTACGGCACAATCCAGCATTCTTATGTACACAGATATACCCAAGGACAAAATCATACAAACACACACAATCATACTCTGTCATTCTCAGATAACATGCTGGTGGCCCAGCCATTTCTCCAGCAGGCTCTTTTCCGAAGGCCTTCAGGTATCTCTTTCTTGCTCCCCAGGCACCGAGGTCGGTCTCCTGAGGAAGGGCGGAAATCCCGCCGAACACACGCCCGCCACTGCTCTAAGAACCACTGCAAGGTCAGCCCAGAGGCCCGGTCCAGCCACCTGCCCAGCCAGCCCCTCCAGAGGCTTGGCTTCCTGTCAGCCAGGGGTGTAGTAAGTATTCCTCACATCCCCTCTGCCAGCCTTGCCATGACTCTTGTGGGGGGTGGAGGTCCAAGTTCAGGGCAGTGTACACTACCTTTTAATTCAATGTTGGATAAAATTTCCCACTTGCTCCAAATCTCATTATTGATTAACCAAATGGTCATTCACCAGCCTTTGACAGCACTCTGCTTGGGAACTTGGGAGACAGAGGAAGAAAAACTAAAATACCTAGGCTTGTATTTCTGGGGGTGGGGGGAGTGTTGAAACACAGATACTGGCCTCCAGATGACATGTGTGAGAGGTGTCTTAGGGGTGGGCAGAAGAAAGGGGCCTTTGACATGGGAAAGGCACTCTTATATTAAGTCTGTATCTCTTACACCAGCTGGCTGGCGGCACCGGCTGACAGCTGGGATCTGATTCCTCCTGTTATTTGAGCTTGACCTGTGTCTTCTTATGTGCTTGCACACAAAGTCTCAGGTGTTGAGGGCTGAGTTCCTGTCACTCATCCCTCCCACACATGGGGCAGAAACATCAAATTTCAGAGGCTCTGGGGCAAAGTCACAGAGTGAGACAATGGTGAATCCAACTTAGTGACCCAGCAATGAAGAAAAACAGAAAAACCCTTCCTGGGGTCGACAAAAAGTAATTGGTGTGTGACCTCGAACACTTTGGTGTGGGAGGGATCTGAATTTAAGGCCTGGATTCCTGTCTTTCTAGCTGGGCCAATTATCCCACCTCAGTTTTCTCACTAGGTAACACGAGGCACTGATTCCATTTGAGGAAGTGTGTAAAGGTCTTCTTTTGTGGACTCTGAGGGGATAAACACAAAAGGATAAACAGGATGAGAGTCAACCTTGACACGTCACAAGATTGTAGCCAGCAGCTACACGAGAACTTGAACATCCAAAAAGGCATTCCCCTTAGTAAGGGTGAGGTAGAAACAAGGAGGAGTTCAGGGGTCCTGTGGGAAGGTCAGTGGGGGAGGTGACAATAAGCAGCACCGTGGCCTGGTTGACACGATTGGTATTTCCAGTATGTTGTGGAAAATTCTTCTCCACATCAAAGTACCTTGTGTCACCAGGGTCTAATTTTACTCAATCTCATGTATGTCTGACTGTGCTCTTCCTAAGTACCTCCTTCTCAAGATGACTGTGAGAATGTGCAGGTATCAAGCCCCTGCCTGCACTCTCTCATTCCCTAATTCCCTAAATCTCCTGTGCTGGAGTTGGAGTCTTGACTAATCAACTCACCCATCTACCTCCACAAGCCTCAGTTTCCTCAGCTGGGAAATGGGTGTGATTACTTCATTTGTTAAAAAAAAAAACTATAAGTAAATCTGAATGATGTACAGTAAGAGGCAGAAGAATGTTCCAGAGTTAGCTATGGCTGCCCAGTCTCTCATGTACTAGTGCCTGTGGTAACTTACCTAGAAGCTTCAACTGACCTTAGCTACAATAGGCCAATGGTGACACCTGATTTATACTCCCTAACCTGCCTGGAATGGTTTCCTAAGAAGCTCACATGTGTGAAGATGCTGTCGAGAACTACATCTGTCTTCCCTCACTTACCAGTAATGTTAGCAGACTGGCTCTTGACAGTTTATTTCCCAGAGCACAGGCTCTTGGTGGCAGTGAGGTGTAATGCTCCATGTCCCAAGGAGCCTCCTTGCCCAGGAGCCCAACACCTATCAGAGACACCAAAAGCCAGGCCTTATCTATATATGCAAGGAAGAGGCCTTAAGAGCTCACCTCTTTCCCACTGCCTTATTAAGAACAAAAGTATGGATATGTAAGAGAATAATGATGGCTTTGGCAAGGTGAGTTTGTTAAAAAAAAAAAACAGGGGATTATGATTGTGCAACCAAATTCTTTATAAGCTCAGAGTTCACATACATTCATATATGCATGTATACATGCACACATACAGTCACACATACATACATGCATATATACAATACATGCATGCATATATACAATCTCTTCTTCAAAAGATAATCATTGAGCCCAATGCTTGGTCCAGGGACAAAACTCCGATAACATTCTAGATCCCTTCTATGGAACTTTGGACACATCACATCACCTCTCTGTGTCTCTGTTTCCTCAAATTTTGAAAAACAAGGCAACTAGTGAGACCTAGTTCATAAGACCGTGCTGGGGTCACCATGACTAGCTGTGAGTAAACATTTTAGAATGCAGTTGTATGTGGCAAACGCTGTGTGATGCTTGTTGCTGGTGCTGGCAGTATCATAGGTACAACAGCAGAGGAGGTAGAGGACATAGCAGAGGTCACAGTAATAACTAAAGTATAGTTCCCAGTGTGGGTAAGTCAATGGGTAAAACAGGGACAAGAGTCAGGGTCCTGCTTTCTGGAGAATTTTCTTTCCATTATAAATAGTGGCTGTATACAATATGGCTACACTCATCTTGGTTGAGGTTCTGGGGTTTTGTGGCTCCTGGGAGTATTAGTACACTCCAAAATGTGATTCCATGTTCCCTCCATTCTTGGCTAGTTTTCATCTTCTCCATCACAAAGGTAGAAATAAGACAAGATCCCAGGTGCACCATAGACTTCCAAAGAGTTCTAGCCCCAAGACTTTTCTTCACTAGACAGAACAGCAGAGGCATTTGCACTGAATCACTTATCAATCATTCCTTCTGGTCTATTCACACCTACTGAGCATCTATTAAAGGGTTGGACTTGAATTTGGCTCTGGAGATGAACAGAGAAGAGAGTCTGTGCCTGCTAAGGGGGAAGGCTGACAGGAAAGGGCATTAGGATTAGGGCAGGTAGAGAATGTAATGAAGACCCAGAAAACTAAATATGAGCAGGATTTAGCCAATGAAAAGGAAAGCTGAAGATTGGAGGTGGGGTTTGGGATGGAATTCTAGGACAAGACACAGATGTTAGATATGCATCGGGAGCCTCCTGTGCCCCAGGTCCCACTGTTCCATACACAGAGAGCTCTTTTGGAAACATCAAGTGGGAGTGCATGACATCACAAGAGGTGCTTTGCCTATATGACTATGCAAATGAAGGCCTTGACTCTGAACTGGATCCTGGTTGGTTAAAGATGACCAGAGGCTCTCTTGCTTGATCCCTGAGAGTCTGGAGGAGGCAGCAGTCAGCGTGATTAGAGCAGGATCGTGGCTGTGGGCACCAGTCCGTATTGAAAGACTGTGTTTATTGAAACAGTCAAATGATTACACACAAACTGGTAAATAGGTTATTTTACCTCCTCATCTCATCTCCAGTCTGCCAGTTATCCCTTCCCTCCCCTGGTACCTTTAGGACCACTACAACATAATAGCTAATCTCTCTCAGCGCCAAGCTGCCTTCTAATGGGGTATACTTGACACTCAAGCAGTTGGTGACTGTCCTGAGTCCCCTTCACAGTAGCGGTGGGAGCAAACACAATGTGTCCTGGAGGCATCAGACACTTCCGTCTTGATGTCTAGGCAGGCTTTATGGTAAGAGGATATTTGAGCTGGGCACTGAAGGGAGGGTAGGAGTTTATCAATTTGAAATGACTTGTATATAGAAGGAAATGGAATATCATTCTATGTCAGGCACCACCACATACTTTGCATAGTTATTTTCCCCTAATTTCTTAGAGGTATGCATCAACATCATCCCCATTTTGCAGATGGAGGAAGTGAGGCTCTGGGAGGCACGATGACCTAGGAAGGTAACACAATTTGGAGGGAAGAGAACTGGCAGAGACCATATGCCTTCGAAGCTTACTCTGTCCATCAGCAGAAGATGGACAGGGGGACAGGGATGCTGTTGGCCCCCAGTGCTTGGTGGAGGCTTTCTTTTTCTGTGGACATTCTCCATCAAGTCTCTCATAACTAACTGCAGAAGGAATCTAGAATAAGGAGTGAATCAGAGCCAAGGAGAAGGGCAGGCCACCTCCTCCCACCTCCTCGTACCGTAGTCAGGGACAAGAGCCGTTGGTCATCTATCACTTCTGTGCCAACTGCTGCACAGATGCCAACAGACAAAAGGAGAATGTGGCATCTGTCAAAGGCAGTTTCACAAAATTTGTAAACTGAGGAAGGCAAAGGGGTGTCTATGATTAAAACGTGGGCTTTGGAGAAGATCTCATCTCCCTGTGGTATCCTGGATAACATCAGTAACTATTGTTCTCTGAGCACCTAGTATGTGCCAGGTCACTGCCTCATGTTTTCATTGTGTCTCTTCAAGAGGACATAATGGACACTGTGGACTAGGAAGAGCAGACAAAGTCAGCTACTTGTAGAAGCTCAAATTTGAAGCCAGAGAGTCTGATCAGGAGACCCATGTGCTTAATTACATGTAAATATCATCATCTGTAACTTGGGGTAATTATCTTAACCTATTTACATGGTTGTGGTGATAGATTGTGTTCCCCAATATATTGTGCACCCCAATAAAGCTTATCTGAGGATCAGAGGAAAAAGCCAGCCACTATATTAAACATAGAATTCAGGCAATGGTAGCACACACGCCTTTAATCCAGCATTCAGGAGGCAGAGATCCATCCAGATCTCTGTGAGTTCAAGGTCACACTGGGAACAGTCAGGCATGGTGACACACTCCTTAAATTCCAACAGTTGTTAACCATAAAGGTCTGGAGGTCTGTACAGACAGACAGACAGACAGACAGACAGACAGGAAGTGACAGAGCTGGGCAGAAAGAGGAAGTGAGATGGCAGAACAGAAAGGCATATAGGCGTGGGTATACAAGAAGTAGATCTTTTTTGGAGCAGAGGAGTTGGTGAGGTGAGGTTGTCTGTGGCTTGTCCTGTTCCTCTGATCTCTCAGATAAGCTTTATTAGGGTGCACACAATACATTGGTGGACACAATATATCACCACACATGGTCAATATGATGGTGACATGAGACAAGGCATCTGTCCACTTATTTAAATATGAACTAAGAGCAGGAGAGGCAGCTCAGTCAGTTACCCAAAACTTAGGTTTGGATCCCCAGCACTCACATAAAAGCCAAGCACAATGGTGTGTACCTATGACCCCAGAACAGGAGGAGTGGAGGGGAGACCAGAGGATCCCTGAGGCTTGCTTCCTAGACAGTCTACCTGAACAGGTGACCTCTAGGTTCATTGAGAGAACCTATGTCAATAAATAAATAAATAAAAATAAGGTGGAGATTGATGATTGAGGAAGATACCAGATATCTGATATTGACTTCCAGTCTCCACACACAAGCCAACATACCTGAGCGTGAACATGTACACACATAGACACACAACAATTATAATAGTAATAGTAGTAATATTAATAAGAATAGCTTTGTACTCCTACCAGGTGCCAGGCATCCACCCTGTGAAAACTCTTTTCAAGGCTTGGGATCTAGCATCACGCATACAGTAGTTGCTAACATGATTTGTTACCACAGAAACTTTTTAAAGATTTACTCCAAGAAATCCAGCAATGACCTCTGACCTTAAAATCCACCGGCAAACTTGACAGCAACCTTTGGGGAAAGACAGGATGGAGATGTGCCTCTTGTTTCTAGGCAGGAAAGGTCAGGCTGAGGACTGGCCATGGCAGACTGACCCATGGACTCCTCTACCCAGGCTTATTCACCCAGGCTTACCTTGCTCTCTCCCCTGGGAGCCTTAGCATTCAAGCTCTTCACTGGGCAAGGGGACACAGTCCAGAACAGAGAGGTGACACCTGGGGACTCAGGGGTGAGAAAAGGCACAGCATAATCAACATTGACCTTTGCTGAGTAAGGAAAGAAGAAACAACCATCAATTTTTAAATTTTATATTTTATTTTTATCAGCTAAGGTGAGGTAGGAAGTACCTCACCTTAAAAAATAAAAATAAAAAAAAAAGTGGGATCTTTAAACTGAATGAAATTTACCTGGATGCAAAACTCATTTATTGAGCTTACTTCCTTTCAACCCTGGCTTGGGGAAAATGTCTAACAAAGTTTATATGGAGGATGTTGTATGCGGGCAGATGGGGGGACCACCAGCGAGGCTTCCGAGAAAGGGGGCGCTAGAAGCTGTCATTCCTTTCAGAGTCCTACAGAAAGGGAAAGAGTAAGGAGACCAGCTCCCCCGCCACCACCACCCACACACACAACGTCAGCCGCACTGCACAGCCTGATGGTGCCCTAGTCCCCAGAAAATCAATCTCTCCGCAGCCGCCCTGCTCTTCACCTCCCCCGCTTCCCAGATGAACCTCAACAGGTCAACGAATTCATTCTTTTGCTGTCTTCCTAATTAGTGTCAAAGAAAGAGGGATGCCAGCGAGGAAAATAACCCTGCTGTCTTAGAGAAACAAAGGGGTTGTTTCCTTAAGGAACGAGCAGGACCCTCTAGCTGCGCGCTCCGCCATGTAGCCTGTGAGATTCCCCGGCTCCCCATATGGCAGAGAAGCAAAAAGAAATTTATAGCTGCCGCTCTCCACGGGGCCATTTGAAGCCCTGTAAATGGACTTGTTCAGTTTAATTGAAATTCTCTCCTTGATTGTATTTTTGTAACCTATTAGGCCAAGCTGCCTCTTGATCTCGGAATTCAGACGAAATTAAATTTTGAAGTGTAAGTGAGAGGTTGCCTTTCCCCTTCTCCGTTCTTGATTAAATAATGATTTGAAACAAAAACAATAAATAACTGTGCCGGCTCCCCTGGAGGGCTGAGAGATTCCCAGAGAACTGCGGGGGAACTGGAGCTCCTGGTGAGGGGATTTAATTAATTATTAGAAAAACCCAAGAGTTAACACCGAGTGTGTTAAGGAACGAGGAGATGGGGCAAGCTCATGAGTTCAAAAGTAAGAGAAAGGAAAGAATTTGGAGGGTTTATGCTGTGGGGAGTGAGGAAAGAATAAAGGAAAAACATTTGCAAGCCTGTCTCTCCCCGCAGTGGCTATGAATTCATGAAAAGCAATTTGTCCTAATAATGATAACAAATACGGGCTGTGGAGATGGCTCGGCTGATAAGGTGCCTATTGCACAGCATGGGGTCCTGAGTTCGATAGCCAGTACCCACATTCGAAGCTGGGCGCTATGGTTGTAAGTTCCTCGAGGCATGGCATGGCCAGGTAAGGACCTCCAACCACAAGGTTCCACCCACAGAATACTCTAACTGCCCTATTCTGCAGGGTGGGGTATCTAGCCCCCCACCCTGCAGAGTAAAAGGCCCAAGCTCAGGACTCAAAACTCCACCAATCCCTGGGCTCGCCCCAAGCTCTGGACTTGAAATCTCACCAATCCCCACCCTGGAAAGCTCCGCCCCCCCCCCCCCACCCCCGCCCCCAGAAATCCTATATAAACCCCGCCTACTGCTCAGTTGTCTCCTGCTTCTCGGTGGAGCAGAGGCAGCCACCCTCTTGGGTGCTTCCTTCCCAATAAATCTCTTGTGTGAGGTTTGTTGGGCCACCCGTGTGACTTGGTGTCATTCCATGGCTGTAACGCTTGCAATGATCCCTGCCTGTAACCCCAGCACTGAGAAAGCAGATCCTTGAGGCTCGCTGGTCAGTCGGTGTCACTGAACTGGTGAGCTCCAGGTTCGGGGAGAGACCCCGCCTCACAAACCGAGGTGGGAGAGTGATTGAGGAAGACTACCACTCTGAGTTCTACAAGCGTGCACATATCCACAAGTAGTAGCTTAATTAAATGAATAGCTGGGGTTACCTTGTATGGCCCAGAAGGGAAACATTTGTCACCACGGTGGAGTCTGATTGTGGCTTAAGGGCTCTGGTCTCCTGGTTCCTTTTATTGATAACAGTCTAACAAGGATTTTTAAGAGTTGAGATGGGGAAGAAGTGTGGTGCATTTCATAGCTCTAAAAGGGAGAAATAAAATAGACTGGGGTACTGTATGTGTGTTGCTGCTGGAGAGATCAGGGTAGCATGGGAGTTTTAGAGTAGAAGGTCTCATATATCTCAAGGGCCCCATAGCTAGTAGACATGAATAGTAGGAACCCCTGTGGACCAGCAATGAGCATTTCCAGGGAATATGGGCCCAGATCTAATTATCCAATAAAAACTAGAAGTGGGGTTGTGGTATGAACCCTCACTGCTCAGCACATGTTGGAAGTTCATTCGCATTTATTTTCAAACACACTAAATGAGCTAAAGAAAGCCTAGCTGTGACACAGTGCACATGGCTTAACCCTGCTCCATGACCAGCTTGATGTATTGAAGCAAACACTTTCCGAATATCCCTCATCCTCCCTAATTCAGGGCACAGAGCTGACTGCCAGCTTCCAGATGGTATCCCCTGGTCGCCAAGGCCCACTTTGCCTGCCTATATGGCAGTCTAAACACAAAAGGGAATTGGCATCCATTAGGGCCAGTCTTTCTCAGTATTGACAGTATTGAAAGGCTGGTGCATAAGTCCCCAGCTCCCTCCCTCTTGGGTTGATGTTATGTTTGGGGTACATATTCTACACAGATTCCCAAAGTCCTCCTTGGGGTTAAGCTCTATTGCCCTTTTTGGCCTTTTATAGGCTCCTCTTAATGGACTCTTATTCTCTCTCCTCTACAAGGACTTCTTCATCTCTCAAAATTAGCCATTAGCCCTCAAATTCTTGTCTCAGTTTCTGGGGATTCAGGTTAGATATGACCGGCTTACTTGGTCATTGGCCAACTCTTAGGCTCAGTTTTCTTGCCATTCACCAAAGATCATCTTTGTTGAGGACAGAATTAAGGTTGAGATGGAGGAAGAAGTGATAGCCAACCAAAGAGAAGAGAGAACCCTAGTATGAGGATTCTGGGGATCCTGGGCATCGTGGAGGTGGGCATTATTATTGGATGGTGATGGGTCTGTGATAACTTCTGCTTGTGAGGGACTTGAGGGCCATTGTACAGCCAGTTATACATGATCTAAGGGTCACTGCACACATAGATAACCCTACCAGATCAAGAACTCTTTCTTCAAGGATGGATTTTGAGAGGGCTCTTAGCTCAACCCTGTGTCAACAAGGAACAAATGGGAGCCATCCAATCATGATGATGTTGAGCAGGGACGGCTTGTGTCTTGTGTGCTATGGGGGAATATCTGTTATGAAAGAGATGTTCCAAGATAAGAGGGCAGAGGCAAGAAGACAGATGTGTCCACTGTCATCTGTCACAGCGTTTCAGTCTTCTGATTCCACCTGCACGATGCCTCTGGCTGCTCCACTGTAACTTCACTCCCCTCTTCTTCTAGAGTGAACTGAATCTCTGAAGAAGGTGGAGTCTGAGGCTAGGAGACTATCAAAGGACACACACCTCCAATGACGGGTTTATTAAACTATTCCTCCCACCAGTGTAAACAGAGTCCATCAAGACTTATAAGTGCAAAACGGAACAGTGTTCATAGGAACAAAGAGTTGGAACATCCCCAGACGACTCCTTTCTCTCTGCCACAATACCCTTTAAATGGGGCAAATAAAGCGGGGGTTTGTGCTAAATGGGGGCATTCGGTGATGTTGGCCATGTCATAGGAAGCAAGTGAGAGGTGAAACCCCACTGAGCCTCTACTGACCAAGCCCTCAATACTGATGTCTACTGAGCTGCTCCACAGACCGGTGTAGACATTTCTGATTTGTCTGGCTCTAAGAGATGACTTTAAAAAGAAAGTCCTTAGCCTGGGAGACTTTGCCAGAATTGAAGCTAACAGCCCATCGTATACAAATTTCCAGGCTCAGGTTCCTCTTTCAACCTGACCTTTTAAAGGGGCAGAGTAACCAAAAGAAAGCCAGGTGGCCCATCATAGCTTGCCTCATTCAGAAGGCTCTGTGGGTCTCAAAATCCTCGCCTGAGATCAGGAGCACATCTGGTGGGAATGTGCAGGCAGAGCCACTGGGTGCTTCTGGTGCCCTTGGTCAGGGGTCTCAGAAGGAGAGAAACCAAGGGGGAACCCCTCTTCCTGCCATAGTCCAGACTTTAATCCTTGGCCTTAAGTTGGCTTCAAGACCTCGGGACTTTTATGGAGCTGTTTTTATTATGATCTAAATGAGTCCTTTCTCAAAAAAAAAAAAAAGTCTTTTTTCTCTAAAGCTGGCCACCATCTGAGCAGATTCCACCATTGTCTGGTCAAAGACTGAGTCCCTGCAGCTCTCAAGGGACCATGGAAGAGCTTGGGTTATTAAACAACATTTGCTGAGCATCTACCCTGAGGCAGGCACTAGAGGGTCCTGGTGTATAACACTGCATCAGCCGTGGCCCCAGCCCTCAACAAGTGGGTGAAGAGACAAATAAGTTACCACTCCTACTGAGTAACAAGGCATTTAATCTGGAGCGAGTAGTTGGCTGAAAGATGAAATTCTTAATTACAGAGTGTTGTCTGGGTGATCAGAGAAGGTGATAGGTGAGGGAGAAAGGAAGAGTATTATTTTCCAGAGGAAACAGGATGTGTAAATGACCTGGAGATGGGAGTGTGGTGTGTCTTAGCAAAACCAAGAACACATGCTGGTCAACCCAGACTGTGGAAGACAACTTGGGAAAGCATGGAAGAGTGGTGTGTGAGATTCTTGGGGTTGGTTTAGGAAGTAGGTGAGGCAGGTTTGTAAAGTATACTGTAATTTATGTCAGTGAGCTTAGATTGGACCAAAGGAGTGGGACTTTTAAACAAGGAGGAGAGGCCGGTAGGTTTGTGTGCCCTGGCACTCTCGCCCAGTGAGAACTTCCCAGCAGGACTTTATCTCTATTTTCTAGTTATGAAAAGCATCATCCAATGCAGTGCTGTTGGGTCAAACACACAAGCCGTGTGTGCCTAAGTCATAGCCAGGTGGAGACACTCTGCAAACATCCCTGTGGGCTCAGATTGTGGGGCAGAGTGTTTGCAGAAGGCAAGGTCCCCCTTCTATATGTACCATCCTAGAAACATCATACTTGAAGTCTTTGCTCATGGGGATCCATGACATATCAGGAAAATGAATGTTTTTAAGTTTGTAGTCAATACCAGGAGAAAGTACTTGGAAGAAGAAAAACCCAGTCTAGATGCCCCAGGGAGCAAGCTACAAGATATCACATTAAACTCCTAGGTACCACCCTTGAACTCTGCCAGCCTGTTCCCTCTAAGATTGACTTACTTTCTGATATACTGGCCACCCCACCATTCACTCCGGGTAAAAACTCCCTTGATCCTTTCCCTAGACTAAACTCTAGTCTGGAAGCTCAGAGCTAGCTTCCCATCATGGTGGTTTCTCATCCCTGACAGAGATGGTAAAGGAAATGTTCGTGGGACCATTGGATGTCAGAGGTGGGAGAGAAATGTCGTCCAATTTAGAAGGAGCTGAATGGGAACAGAGTCTGTATATTATACGAAAAGGGGTCTCTAGAAAATTCTACCTGGCCACCTGATTTTGAGGTGCCACCTTCAAGGCAAAGGTAGCCAGGTAATCATAATGCGTTCAAGGCAGAAGTTGCACTAGACAGGATTTGCTAAGGCTAGACCATTAGCTTGCCCATGTGCAAAGCCTCCTGGGAGAAACCAGAAAGAAAGCCCTGCCTCTTAGCTCCAGGATTTGGGTAAGGATCCAAGCTGTCAGGGATCTCTCTGTGACTCTTAGTTCCAGGTGTCCACATCTCTCCCTCAAGGCAGAAGTGGTCTCTTTAAAAAAGCTCAGGTGCCCCCTCTCTAGCAAGTCTACAAAGCAGGGGGTAAAGTTGGGGAAAAGTAGATTTTTATTTTTATTTTTAATGAGAAAGCCTTTTCTAGTATGTGTAAGGCCCAGGGCCAGACTATATGACTTAGCCAAGAGAGCTACTCATAGTAAAAAACCCCAATAAAGTATGTCCCCTCTTGAGAGGCTGAAGTAAACATGTCTTCGAGGTGATATGATAGTCACCTTTGAATTCAGAATCCCAGGCCCTTCCCAGCATTAGAACACAGCATGGCAGCGAGCGAGAATCTGCCCCAAGGTCTCAGGCTTCCCTCCTCTGTCATCAATGTGTCACCCACAAACAGTGTCATGGGACCCACACACAGGCACTTGGACACCTCAACATGATCATGCAGTTTCTGCCCAGAAGGCCCACTTGAGACATAGTTTGCTTATGGAAAAACAGATCTTCAGAAGGAGGCTCAGGAACCATTTAAATAGAGCATTCTGGAAACCCAAGCACCCCAGAGTGAGTGGTCTAGAGGTGTGGTTTCCAGGGAGTGACCTCTTCATCACACAAATTTCTCCTCCCCATAGAGATGTATTGCTAGAAAAAGTCCAGGGCAAGGATCTCTCTTGCCCACAGCTAAACATGGTACAGCAGATGGAAAAAAATTCACTGATTTTTCAGCCATAGTCTGACCTGAATGTTGAAGAAAAACATTCTCAGCATAGAATCCCCTTCCCAAGTGATAGCTCTCCACAGGCCCCAAAATCCCTCAGTCTTCCTAGGCCAGTCCCCAAACTGAGGCATCTCTTCACTAATTAATGTCCAAGGTCCTTCTAAATCTCCCAGTTTCAATCACATGCTCCCTCCCCAGTGTCCCCTGGAAGTACACCGGAGGGCTAGGGCTCTACAGTACCGTCCATAGCTCCAGGTACCAAGGCAGTGAAGGTTTCTGCGATCCAACCTGGGCAGGAAACTACCGGCCAGGTGGATGAAGTTAGGTCTCCCTGAGTGAGAGATCCGCTCGCTCAACAGCACCGAGCGCCCCAAAGCCAAAAAGGTTCAGGGCGAAGGTTAAGGTTGTGTAGGAAGGTGTGTGTTTTTTCTTGTCATTTACGACTCTGATGATGGACTCACCTTGCCCGCTCTTCCCTTTCTCTTACACCTTTCCTACTAAAGGAGGAGTCCTTGCTTGGTAAGTGACGTAATCCGCAAAGACACCAGAGACTTTGTTAGAAGCCACTCAGGTTGCTTAGCTACCTCCTCCGAGAGAAGGACGCGCACAAATGCCTGTAGAGACTCGGTTTTTTTTTTTTTTTTGGTTTTTTTCGTTTTTTTTTTTCAGCCAGACTATTTGACTTTACATTTATTTTGCCCCCCTCCCCGCCCGCGCCCCCTCTCTTGACTCCTTTAGTTGGAAACTGCTCAAACGTCCGTTCGCGACCTTGACTATTTTTTTTTTTAAGAAAGAAAAACGAAAAGAAAGAAAAACCAATTTTCATCTTTGTTTCTTTGACCCACGTGACATTTGTTCAGGGTTTTATTCAGGCAACTTTTTCTTTAAAAAAAAAAAAAAAAAAGAGTTAGTTGAGGATTTGGGTTGAAATTTAAAATTTGCCTTTATCTCCTTTTGTGTTTTTAATTTCCAAGATCTAATTTTTGAGGCCTGTAGCCCCCTTTTCTTTTTTATTCCCCTCCCCCATTCCTTTATTTTTATTATTGTTTAAAGTTAAGGGTGTCTACAGCCCTCCCC